>CM076573.1:509681691-509801691 GCA_034641835.2 Pinus albicaulis | reverse complement strand
AGTTTCAAAGTTTCAAAATTCAATATATACCATTTGTCATCACTAAAGTTGTACTTGTAACCATTACCAAACTATAAGAAAGAATATCAAACATCAAATGAAACATTTATGATTTCACAAAACATCATATTCATAATCCAATCCAATGAGTTATAATTGCCAACTTCAAACATCAAACTTAAATTGTCATATATTGTTTACAAAAAATACCGTAATAAAAAATCAATAGTTATAAAAAGTACTAGAAACTAGAAAAGACAAGTAAATCTACTATCTACTAAAATTTCTTCTTCCCACGAGAAACTTCTAATTTCTTTTCTCGTGATCTATGAACAGTGGGAGTCTCCTTTCGCATAGTCTGACTTTGCAATGGTCGTGAACCACATCCAAAACTAGGAGGCACATGAGCTCCACACAATGTTGCAGATGGAGGAGGCAGAAAATCTGGTGCAACTTGAGCCCTGCCAATGGATGGGGGTGGCATTGTTGTTGATGTTTTTGTTGTTGCTTGATGACTGTCATCCTTGTTGTCCAAAATATTTGCTTCCGATTGTTCTAAATGTAAGGCTCCATCCTCCAAATTATCCTCCTCTAGGTTGTTGTCCCAAGTGATATATGTTAGTTTTCTAGCATCAGATGTGTTCTAGCCTCGAGATTTGGCAAAGAGGTTAGAATACATGCATTCTCCAAAACCCAGAATTCGTTTATGGAAATTCCACCTAGAGATGACTTAATTAAAATAATTAATCAGTTTTTAATATTTCCTAAGTCTAAACTTAGGAAATATGATTAATTAAAAGGTATTAATTAAGTCATGGTGAGAATCTTCTAGAAAAAAACTTGGATCGAGTTCTAGTTAATCTTAGCCATCGATTAAGTTTTAATCATGGTCATTGATGTCTCAATGAGAGATTATAAGAAGAAACTCGATGGGGCTTGGAGAACACACTTCAACAGTTCGATTTCACTGACAGATTGATTTCCAGAGTAGCAACGCTAAGTTGCCGGAGAGAGAGCTAGCGAGCTCAAAGCAGTGAGAGAGGGGCAGGGATAGTAAGGCCGGAGGAAGATTTTCCAGATCCGGTGAGTGCATTGCAAAGAGGCAGTGAGGGCCATAGAGAGGCAACATAGAGCTTCAGAGGAGATTTCGTATTTTGCTAGGAAGAAGCAGTGATTCTATGCCAGAAGCCAGAGAGAGTCTGAAGGCCAGGAGGATCCATCTTCCAGACAACAGCTAATCAAGTAGCGAGAGGGAAAGTGTGAAAATTCCAAGTCCTAGATCTGGAATCCTACTGCAGTAAATTGAATTACTTCTACTTGTAAATTACATTTAACAAGTTATTTTGCAAATTACTTCTGAAAACATTGAAGCAATTACTGAAGCAGCCTTCACTTACTTAATTTAGATGTGAATACAAAAAACTGAGCAAAAGAAATAACACACACAGGACACCGTTATTTTTGGACAAATGTCCCCAGAAAAACCCAAAGCGGGAAACCTGGTGCAAAAAATCTGAGGGTCTTATTATTAAGTAGCAATAATATCTGAATACATCATTGAATGTCACTCCGGACAATTCAATTACCTCACTCTATCACTGGAAATCCCGACTGATCCGGCCACTGAATGATGTGCCTCTGGCAGGCTTTGCGCAGTGACTGCGCAGTCCCAACGTCAACCCTTCTAGGCACTGCGTCACTTAGCTAGTGAATTGATCTGCTCCTCAGAAATCTCGATCTTTGCCTCCTGGTCTCACATCCTGACTTCTGGCTTCTGAAATCGACCTTTCAGCAAACCCTTCGGATTTCCTCTGACCCTCTACGTAGCCCTGTGTGACTCTGCGTCAGCCTCTCTTGCTCTGTGTTGGAGATGTTGGATATCTATCTACCCTTCTCTATTGATGATTCTCCGGCTGAGAAAGAATTGTCTTCAAATATTGTCTCTGCCCCTCAACTGCGTTGAAGAATCACTTAGATCAAAGTTTTCATCCGAGCATTGCTCCGTCAGAAAATTCGATCACTAGATCCTCTCGATGTGTTTTACAAATGACCCTCAAGCCTTCCTTTAGTCTTCTCGTTGAAACTTCAAAGACCGAGATTATATCTCCAATCAACAGCTAAGATTACATTTAGACTTTATCTACATTTTCTAGAAGTTTCACCCACAGTTTAAATTAATACCCATTAATTATTTTAATTTCCTAAGTTAGACATAGGGTCCTCATTAAAAATAACTAATTTATCAAATAAATTGTTTTCTGGGTGGAATTTCCCAAAACAATTTCTGGGTTATATGTAATGCATGTGTCTAAGCCTCTCCACAAAGTTTGAGACTTAGAGCACATGCGATGCTACCCAAAAATCAAAACTCCCTCTTGGCAAGGAATGTACTTTAGCAAATATTCCTTGCTGCATATTGCTCTGACTCTAAAGCATCTCCCTCTGTGTTGTTCATGTCTGACATGTTGTCCACCAACAATTGTGTTGTTGTTGCAACTATAATGTTGTTGACTCTGCCACGATCAACACTGCATATGTACTGCAACTCCCTCTCAAATGTTGAATTTGTTGCTAGCACAGCAACTCAGCTATTGAGAGAAGCAACTAAAAAACATCCAAAAATCTAAGCAATTGTTCAGGATGCATCTTGATGTTGAAACTCTGACTGCTGCTAATCCCACATTGTCCCTTTGAAGCACTGCGTTGTTGCGGCTCTGCACAGTGTCCCTTTACGCTGCTACAACTCTGCCCTGTGCTGCTCAAGATTTTATCGCTGCTAGCCACTACATTTGTCATTTATGCACTCCTCTGCACCGACTGAAAACTCCTCCAGCCTGCTACTGTTGAACATGGGCACTAGTAGCAAGGTTATGATCCAAGACGTGGACTCCTCAAGGATCTTGTCCAACTGAAGTTCTTGCTAACTTACAGCACCATGTCACCCCATCTCCCTCCTGGAGATGTGTGGGCACTCATGGCATACTCATCGTCATCGATCTTCACGGTCGCAACCTTCGGATCGTGCTTCTCATCCTTGTCCTTTTTCTTCAAAGGACAATGGTTAGCGTAGTGACCAAATTCACCACACCTGGAACACTTAATCTTCGAGACATCTTTCTTACGTCTTCGCTGCTCTTGCTGCCCTTTGGATGCAAGGGCTGCATTTTCTTCCTCCTCTTGCTTCACCTTCGATCCACTGCCACTACTACCATCAAGTTTACACTTGACCAAGTCTCTAGTTAGCTCATCTTGCTGAAGAGCACATCTCTTCCCAACCTGGCAAGGTTGCTCTGCCTAGGATACTCTGGACGAACACATGCCAATCTTTAGTGACTGCGTTAAGAGCCAATCTCACCATCACTGTAGGAAAAGGGGTAGACCCCACGACTGCCAGATGATCATGGATCTCCTGAAATCTAGTCGAGAACGAAATAATGTGCTCCCCTCTCTGCATCTACACCATCCTCAGTTTCTTCTCTAAGTACATTTTTGGCTGCTCGGAAGATCCTTCATACAACATTGCCAAGCCTTCCCACATCTGCCTAGCAGTGTCCTTGCCGGCTATATGGGACACTATATGATCTTTGACTCCATCAAGGAGCAGCGTTTTAGCCTTCACCGTGTCGGATGTGTACTTATTCAACGGATCTAGATCTGCAGGGACGACTACCGTACTCATCACGAAGAACTTGAGATCGTATTCATCTAGAGGGAATTGAATCCTCACCTTCCAGATTACATAGTTGGAGGCTCTCTCCAATCGGTCCTGATGTCTAAGCCCGTGAGCTGCCATGGTCGTCAAGAATGTCGAATCTGCTCCTCTCTTCCCCCTTTGCGCAACACTGGACAGGCTTACGCACTCCTTACTGGAGCTTGTAGATCTGCCACCTGAATCTGCTGCTTAGATCTCGAAAAATAGAATTCCCTGGCTAGGAACTCCCTGAGGAAGTAAATTCCTTCACTATGCTACTTCTTCCTTTTCTGACGACTTTCTGCGCAGCAAAAAAAATTATGCCTACAAAAACTGCGTCCCACTAGCTCTACGCTAAGGCTCTGCACTGCTCCCTCTAGCTCACTCAGAGAGAGACCTTCTGCGAAACTTCAGCGCTTCTGGCCTGGACTGCACAATCCCTCTAGGGATTCGAATTGCTGCTTTTTGCAATTCTTCGGCCTCCGTCTCAGCATTGGATCTGCTCTTCCTGTTTCACAATCAACGCTTTGTTACCATGTGAAAATTCCAAGTCCTAGATATGGAATCCTATTGCAACAAATTGAATTACTTCTCCTACTTTTAAATTACATTTAACAAGTTATTTTGCAGATTACTTCTGAAAACATTGAAGCAATTACTAAAGCAACGTTCACTTAATTTAGATGTGAAGAACGAAAACTGAGCAAAAGAAATAACACACACAGGACACTGTTATTTTTGGACAAACATCCCCGGAAAAAACCCAATGCGAAAAAATCGGTGCAGCAAATCTGAGGGTTTTATTATTAAGCAGTAGTACTATTTGAATACATCAATTAATGTCACTCCGAACAATTCAATTACAGAGAAAATTACTGACAGAAAGATTAGTGAGGTTACCTCACTCTATCACTGGAAATCCCAGTTGATCCGGCCACTAAATGATGTGCCTCTGGTAGGCTCTGTGCTGCCTTCGCGCAATCACTGCACAGTCCCAACGTCAACCCTTCTAGGCACTGTGTCACTCAGCTGGTGAATCGATCTGCTCCTCAAAAATTTCGATCTCTGCCTCCCGGTCTCACACCCCAGCTTCCGGCTTCTGAAATCGACCTTTCAGCAAACCCTTCGGATTTCCTCTGGCCCTCTGCGTCAGCCTCTTTAGCTCTAGAGCTACTGAATCTCTCTCTGCCCTTCTCTGTTGATGATTCTCCAGCTGAGAAGGAATTCTCTCTAGATACTGTCTCTACCCCTCGGCTGCGCTGAAGAATCACTTAGATCGGAGTTTTCGTCCGAGCATTGCTCCGTCACAAAATTCGATCACTAGAACCTCTCGGTGTGGTTTACAAATGACCCTCAAGCCTTCCTTTATAGTCTTCTCGATGAGACTTCAAAGGCCGAGATTAGATCTCCAATCAACGGCTAAGATTACATTTAGACTTGATCTTCTTTTTCTAGAAGTTTCACCCACAGTTTAAATTTATACCCATTAATTATTTTAATTTCCTAACTTAGACTTAAGGTCCTCATTAAAAATAATTAATTTATCAAATAAAAATTTTTATGGGTGGAATTTCCCAAAACAATTTCTGAGTTATATGTAATGCATGTGTCTAAGCCTCTCCACAAAGTTTGAAACTTGGAGCACATCCGATGCTACCCAAAAATCAACAGAAAGGAGTTTCAAGTTGTGGGGACGCAGTTTTCGTCCGAGCACTGCTCAGTCACAAAATTCGATCACTGGATCTTCTCGGTGTGGTTTACAAATGACCCTCAAGCCTTCCTTTATATTCTTCTCGTTGAGACTTCAACGACCGAGATTAGATCTCCAATCAACGACTACGACTACATTTAGACTTGATCTACTTTTTCAAGAAGTTTCACCCACAGTTTAAATTTATACCCATTAATTATTTTAATTTCCTAACTTAGACTTAAGGTCCTCATTAAAAATAATTAATTTATCAAATAAAATTGTTTATGGGTGGAATTTCCCAAAACAATTTATGGGTTATATGTAATGCATGTGTCTAAGCCTCTCCACAAAGTTTGAAACTTGGAGCACATCCGATGCTACCCAAAAATCAACAGAAATGAGTTCCAAGTTGTGGGAACATAGTACTACGTAGGCTAACGCAATGACTATGCAGAGGCAGCAAAGAGCAGCTCAACTTGAGCCAAGGTCAGTGTCGGATCGCCAATGGGAGTGAGATTTTTCTCACTAGATTTACTGTCAGTCATTTCTCTGTATGGATTGCTAGATTTAAGCATCCATAGATTTGTACTCAGATTTACGACTGCATAATAATCAAACCCTCAGCTGCTGCACTAGTTTTCCCGAGTTGGGTTTTTCCAGGGACTTAGTCCAAAAATAACGGTGTATTTTTGTGTGTGTGCATCTATTCTTCCAGCATTATTTTTCTTCCACAGTATTTGATTTGTGAAGGCTGCAATGTATTAGTTTCGATATTTACCATAAAACACAATAAATAATTTGCTTAATTTATTTATCAAATAGAAGAAACTATATCAGTTGTTGCAATAGGATTCGGGATTTTCGAATTTTCACATGGTATTAGAGCGCATATAGAGGCAGAAAGAACTCAGTTGCAGACAAGAAGAGGGAGCTTCGAAGCACTGCGTGAGCAGCAGTTTGAAACCCCAGACGATGCGCAGTCCATTGCCCAGGAGGGCCAATTTTTGAGGAAAAAAATATTTCTCTGAGAAAGTCGACAGAGAAATTAAATTTTCCAGGTCAAAGATTACCTGAAGCAGAAGGAGCAATAGTATTTTCCTTGCAGAGCAGATCTTCAGCTGGGACAGTTATTTTGCAGCAGTTAGCTGGTGCAAAATAGCATCATGAGGAAGGAAGAGTACACACTGAGGGAATTCTTTCCTCGGGGAACTTCTAGATCAAAGGTTCGATTTCTCACTGCAGAGCAGCAGTTGTGAGCAGATTTACCCACTCCAGCAGGGAGTGCGTATAGCCTAGTAGCGGCTGCACAGAGGATAAGAGGATGAGTTCGACATTTTTGCAGAGATGGCATCAGCAGGGCTAAGAGATCAGGATCGGTTGGATGGAGGCTCTAACTATGTGATCAAGAAGGCAAGGATTTATTGTCTTCTAGATGAATACGACCTCAAGGCCTACATTGATAGCGTGGTGGTTGTACCCACATATCCAGATCAGCTGAAGGCCTACAAGAAGGAGATGGCGAAAGAGAATAGGTTGATTCTCGATAGGGTTTGAGATCACGTGGTGTCTCACATAGCTGGCAAAGATACTGCCAAGTAGCACTAGGATGTACCAGGGATCCTCCGAGCAGCGGAAGATGTATATTGAGGAGAAGTTGAGATGTACTCGTATGGAGAAGGGGGATAGACCACTTCCTCACTAGGCTTTAAGATGTCCAAGATCAGTTGTCATTTGTAGGGTCAGCACCCCAACCTACAGAATTGGTGCGGTTAGCTCTTAACAGTGTTTCCGAAGACTCACAAGTCTTTGTCTAGAGTATCTTAGGCAGAGACAAGTTGCCAGAGTGGGGTCGGATGTGGGATGATCTGCAGCAGCAGGAGATGAGACGAGATTTGGTGAAGAGCACCATCAGTGGCAACAACAGCAATAGTGGGACGAAGCAAGTGAAGGAAGAGGAGAATGTGGCCCTCATATCAAAGGGGCAATAGGAGCAGCACAGGAGGAAGAAGGACCTTTCCAAGGTCAAGTGCTTCAGATGTGGTGAGCTAGGCCACTAAAGCACTCAATGTCCTCTCAGAAAGAAGGACAAAAAGGAGAAGCAAGATCAGCAGGCTACATCCGCGGAGATTGATAAGTTGTCCTCTAGGTTGGAGGAAGATTTTACCATGATCACCGATATACATCCAGGAGTGAGGTGGGGTGATTTGGTTGTGTAGCCCTATAGAGCTACATGATGAGCATGATTCTTGAGGAGGTCCACCTCATGAATCAATACCTTGCTACGGGATCCAAAAGCACGCAGTAGCAGGATGGAACCAGTGAGTCAGGTGCCAGAGTGATAGATGTAGTAGCTAGTAGCAGTATAAGACTAGACAACACCAAAAATATTTGGAAGCAATGCAGTGCAGAGTCAGCAGTAGCGCAAAGGCTTTAGTGACAGCGCAAAGACTAGTCGAAGTCAAGACTCGAGTGACAGATGCATCACGTTGACCACAGCTGGTGCAGTGTGTTGGATAGTTCTCAGCTAAAGATGTTGCAGTTGCAAGTAGCAATAGATGAGAGGGAGTTGCAGATGTTAAGTAGCAGCAACAACAGAGTTGCAGTGCAGATGCAGTATTTGGCAACAGTTTAGCAGAAGAGTCAACAGCAGCACAGATGCAGTGCATATCAGAGTTCCGTGGTAGTTGGTGGGCAACAGTAGCCAGACATCAACAGCATGACAAAAGATGGTGCAGATGTTGTATATTGTAGCAGCAATTGCAGTTGTAGTACTATAACACTTTCCTCGCTAAGACGGAGTGTTAGTTTTTGTAGCATCAGATGTGTTCTAGCCTCGAGATTTGGTAGAGAGGTTAGAAAACATGCATTCTCCAGAACCCAGAAATTGTTTCTGGAAATTCCACCTAGAGACTTAATTAAAATAATTAATCAGTTTTTAATTCCTAAGTTTAGACTTAGGGAATATGATTAATTAAAAGGTATTAATTAAGTCATGGTGAGAATCTTCTAGAAAAAGACTTGGATTGAGCTCTAGTTAATCTTAGCCATCAATTAAATTTTAATCGTGGTCGTTGATGTCTCAACGAGAGATTAGAAGAAGAAACTCGATGGGACTTGGAGAACACACTTTAGCAGTTCGATTTCACTGGCAGATTGATTTCCAAAGTAGCAACGTTGAGTTGCCACGGAGATAGCTAGTGAGCTCGAAGCAGTGAGAGAGGGGCAGGGATAGTAAGGCCAGAGGAAGATTTTCCAGATCTGGTCAGTGCATTGCAGAGAGGCAGTGGGGGCCGCAGAGAGACAACACAAAGCCACACAGAGGAAGCGCAGAGCTTCAGAGGAGATTCTGTATTTTGTTGGGGAGAACCAATGATTTTGTGCCAGAAGTCGAAGAAAGATTCTGAAGGCCAAGAGGGTCCATCTTCCAAACAGCAGCTAATCAGATAGCGAGAGGGAAACTAGTTTCGAGTTGTGGGGACGAAGTACTGCATAGGTTGACGCAGTGACTGCGTAGAGGCAACAAAGAGCAGCTCAACTTGAGCCAAGGTCAGTGTCGAATCACCAGTGGGAGTGAGACTTTTCTCACTAGATTTAATGTCAGTTATTTCTCTGTATGGATTGCTAGATTTAAGCATCCATAGATTTGTACTCAGATTTACTACTACATAATAATCAAACTATCAGTTGTTGCAACTAGTTTTCGCGAATTGGTTTTTTCCAAGGACTTAGTCCAAAAATAACAATGTATTTTTGTGTGTGTGTATCTACTCTTCCAGCGTTATTTTTCTTCAGCAGTCTTTTATTTGTGAAGGCCGCAGTGTATTAGTTTCGATATTTACCATAGAACACAGTAAATAATTTGCTTAGTTTATTTACCAAATAGAAGAAACTATATCAGTTGCTACAGTAAGATTCGGGGTTTCCAAATTTTCACAATATATGCTCTATCGAATCAAGCCCACTCGCAATAATGTGTCAATAAACTCAAGTAGTAGTGTACATAAACGAAGATTTTTGCCGAGTTTTCATTGAGGCAGTTTCTTTTGACATCGTGGATGAAGCTATAAGTGCTCCAACATCTCTCTGCAAAAGCAATATTAACCACCTGTGAAATCAGTTCAACTGTCAATTTCGCTAAAGGTCCCCTGGAGCCATACATGCTCCACCATTCAACAGAATCCAATCTATCTCTTGTGAAAATTTGTAATCCTGAATCCCCACTGCAACAATCTGATGTTACTTCTCCTACTTGTTAATTCCATGCAAGTCATTTACTGTGTTACACTATAAATATCTAAGTAAATACAATTGCAACCTTCACTAATTAAATTATATGCAGAACCAAGAACTGAGCAATAAAGAAATAAACACATATGACACCGTTATTTGTGGACTAAGTCCGCGGAAAAACCTAATGCAGGAAAATCGGTGCAGCAACTGACGGTTTGTATTATTAAGCAGTAGTTCTGAATACAATATTGGATGCCTTACTGGCTATCCAATACAGAGAATCAAATACCTCACACTATCACTGGCAATCCGATATTGATCCAAGCCCTGAATGGCTAGCCCCAAGCTGCCTCTGTGCAGTCATAGTGCTACCACTGCGCTGCTCTGCGTCACAACTGATAGGGACTACATCACTCCCTCTCGCTGATCAAACTGTTGGCTGGATGCTCGATCCTTTAGCCCTCCAATCTCACACCCCGGCTCTCAGCACTGGATCTGATATGCTCCTCAACGGATCTACGAATCTCCTCACAGGCTCTGTGTTGCCTCTCTAGATCTCTCTTTACCTTCTCTGCAATGTATCCCTGGATCAAGAAACCTCCAACCGGAAAACTATCCCTACCACTCACTACAAGATATCTCCTCAATGGCTTCTCTAGCAGCTATTGTGATGCTCACTTGAGAAATCAGTCTCTTGATCTCACTCGAAGTATTTTTCAAATGTCCATCGAAGTCCTTATAATCTTCTCGTTGATAAATCAACGACCCAGATTAGATTCTAATCAATGGCTCAAATCATCTTGACTTGATCTTCGTCTTTTTCTAGAAGTTTCACACCTAGTTTAATTAATTCACTTTTATTATTTTAATTTGTTAAGTTTAGACTTAGGCATCCATTAAAAATAATTAATAAATTTAATTAAACCTCCTTCGGGTTGAATTTCTCAAAATGATCCTGGGTATTATGGAATACATGTGTCATAGCCTCCCTACAAATTTTGAGGCTTAGAGCACATCCGATGCTGCCAGAATCAACACTCCCTCTTAGAGATAAATGTGCTCTAGTAATACAACCTACTAAAGCATCACACTGACTCTGTAACACCTTCCTTTGCGTTGTTGATGTCTGACATCACTGCCCACCAACTAATGCGCAAATGTTGCATCTGTGTTGCTGCTGACCCTGCATGATGTTGCCAACTGCATGTGAAATTTCCTAGATCCCAGATCTAATAATCCTACTGTAACAAGCTAAACTATTTCTCCTACTTGCAAATCTGAATTAAACAAGTTATTTAATATTACTTCTTAAAATATTGAAGTAGTTATTAAAGCAGCCTGCACCCATAAAAATACAATTGTGATATCAGAAAATGAGCAAGAAAGAATAATACAAACATAGGACACCGTTATTTTTGGACAAACATCCCTGGAAAAACCTAATGCGGGAAAATCGGTGCAGCAAATATGAGGGTTTATATATTATGTAATAATTTTTTGAATACAAATATGGGATGCCTTTTTGGCAATCTTTGCAGAGAATATGACTAACAAAAAGTTAGTGAAATAAATCTCACACTAATCTGAAAGTCCGACTGACTAACAACCCCAGATCTGCAATCCCTCCACTGCGTTGCGTAGTCTCTGCGTCACTCTGCATGGGAACTGCATGGTTGGTCTTCTGTTGGCTAGATCTGCCCTTCTGGCCTCTTCCAGTCTCACACCCCGGCTCTCTGGCGCTGGATTTGGCTGACCCTCAGTTAAATACGGATTCCCTCAAGGCTGCAACATTGCCTCTGCGTGGGACTGTGCTGATCTTGCGTAGTTGTTACGCTACCTCTGTTGATCTACTCTTAACCTTCTCTGTTGTGTATTCTCCAGCTCAAAAAAATCTCCAACTGGAATTACTTCCCCTCACTACAATCAAGAATCACTTAGATCTGATTTTCGTCAGAGCACTTGCTCCGTCAAAAAAATTCGATCTCTAGATCCTCTCAATGTATCTTACAAATGACCCTCAACCCTCCCTTTGTAGTCTTCTTGTTGACAAATCAATGGCCAAGATTAGATCTCCAATCAACGGCTAAGATTAAATTAGACTTGATCTACTTTTTATGGAAGTTTCATCCACAGTTTACATTAATACTGATTAATTATTTTAATTTCCTAAGTTAGACTTAGGGTCCTCATTAAAAATAATTAAATTTTCTTATAAAACTATTTCTAGGTGGAATTTCCCAAAACAATTTCTGGGTTATTTGTAATGCATGTGTCTAAGCCTCTCCACGATATTTGGGGCTTAGAGCACAATCCGACGCTACCAAAAATCAACACTGCAACTCTGTTGTTGTTGCAACAGAAAAACATCCAAAATACTTAACCAAATGTGTTTAGCATGATGCATCTGTTACTAGAGATCTGACTATTGTTAGTCTTTGCACTGACCCTCTGAAGCCTCTGCGTTGCTGTTGAATTTGCACTGTGCCAACTGCACTGCTACCAACTTTGCTCTGTGTTGCTCAGTCTCTGGCGCTCCTAGCCACTGCAACTCTCACTCCGACACTTCTCTGCACCAACTAACACTGCTCCATCCCACTAATTCTGATATGGGCTTCCCTAGCAAGGTATTGATCCAAGAGGTGAACTCCTCAAGAATCCTACCCATCTATAGCTCTTTCGAACTACAGTACTAGATCACCCCAACTCTCCCCTGGAGGTATGTGGGCAATCATTGCAAACTCCTCCTCCTCGATCCTCGCAGTTGCAACTTGCGGATCATGTTTCTCGTCCTTTTCCTTCTTGAGAGGACACTGCGTAGCATAGTGACCAAGCTCATCATACCGAAAACATTTGATCTTTGAGACGTCCTTCTTCCGCCTCTGCTGCTCCTGCTTCCCCTTTGATGCAAGGGTTGCATTCTCCTCCTCTTCCTTGGGCTTCATCCCACTGCTGCTGCTGCAATCAAGTTTGCACTTGACTAAGTCTCGCCTCATGTCTTCCTGTTGAAGAGCAACCCACATCCCTTCCCAATACAGCAACTTTTCTCTACCCAAGATACTCTGGACAAAGACTTGCCATTCTTCTGAAGCAGAATTCAGGGCCAATCTCACCAACTCCATAGCCTGAGGCGTTGATCCTACAGTTGATCACAAACTTCCTGAAGCTTTGTAAGGAACGGATCCATGCGCTCCCCCTTTTGTATCCTTGCAGATCTCATCTTTTCCTCCAAGAACATCTTCCACTACTCGGAAGATCCCTCATACAACATAGCCAAAGCATCCCACATCTCCTTGGCAGTCCCTCATACAACATAGCCAAAGCATCCCACATCTCCTTGGCAGTCCCTTTGCCAGATATGTGTGAAACAATGTGATCTCTCACTCCGTCGAGAATCGGCCTCTTGGATTTTGCCATATCCTTCTTATAGGCCGTCAATGGATCCGGATCTACAGGGACAACTACCACATTATCAATAAATGTCTTGAGATCATGCTCATCGAGAAGGAAGGAGATCCTTGCCTTATAGATCACATAGTTGGAGGCACCCTCCAAACGATCTTCATCTCTCAGCCCAGTTGTTGCCATCTTACCCAAACAAATGTCAAATGCTTCCTCTAACCCTCTACGCAGCTAGCTCTACGCACTCCTTGTTGGAGTGAGCAAAATTGATCTTGGTTACTACTGCTTCTGCATGGGAAATTTGAATTTTTGGGCAAGAAATTCTCTGAGGTCAGAATTCCCTCAATGCTCTTTCTTCTGTCTTCTGACGCTTTTTTGCACCAACAAATTGCTGCAGAAAACTATGTCCCAGCTGAAGACTATTCTGCGTCGAAACTGTTGCGCTACTCCCTCTGCCACTGGAAAATTTCGATCTGGAAATCTTTTTCTCTGTCGAGTCACTTAGAGAGATTTTTCCATGAAATTCTTGCCCTCCTGGCACTAGACTGCACGACCCTTCTATGGATTCGATCTACTACCTATGCAGTTCTTCGATCTCCCTCTTCTGCTCAACGATGGGCTCTCCAGCTCTGCTCTCTTGTTTCACCTACGCTCTGATACCATGTGAAAATTCGTAATCTCAAATCCCTACTGCACCAATCTGGGGTTACTTCTCCAACTTGCTAATTCCATGCAAGTTATTTACTGTGTTACACTGTAAATATTGAAGTAAATACAACTACAACCTTTATTAGAATAATGTTATTTTAGTGTTTACTACTCATCTATGATTGTAATTAGCAGTTTCTTGTTAGAAACTTTTTGTTTCTATATTCTTAGTAGAAACTTGTTGTTTCTACTTTCTTAGTAGAAACTTGTTGTTTCTGTAAATACAATTGTATTATTTATTGAGCGTCACTGCTCATTGTAAATCAATTCAATTCATTCATTCATTATGGTATCAGAGCTTAGGTATTTTTTTCGAAATAATTCTTCATTATTTGAAAAATTATGTGCTTCATTTCGAAACAGCTCTCTAGAAGTCTGAAATTTTTTTTTTGCCGTCACAATTTCTGAGCCGCCATTTCGATAAGAATTACAATTTATAAATCGGACAGGGCCTCTCTTTCTACCTTCAGATTGACGCAGACAGTGTGACACTGTTAAATTGCCATCTAATCTCTCGTTTACAGGCGTCTGGTGTGTTATCCCCGTTGCTAATCCCCTTGACGAGTTATCGCTTTGGGTTCCCAGATACGATTGATTGCATAGCATCTGGTTTTCTCTGATCCCTTCTGGCTCGACTTATCTTATGAGGCATCTCTTCATCAAAAGCTGCCCAGATTTCTTCCAGAATGCTGCTCGTTCCTCCTCACAATTGACGTATTGTAGTTCATGAAATACTGCTTTCGATACACTGATCTTTCAGATTGCAACTTTTCATCATTTGGGTAAATTTTTTCTCTGGCAGATCTTCGAGACTGTACCTTCTATCTTGTTTCTGCCACTTTCCTGCATGTCCTGTCATTTTGGTATTGCAGTAATAATTGTGGTTAGTGAAATGTTGTTTTTGGGCATTGAATTTTAGTTGTATCGGATTTCTTCTGTTATTCTTTTTTTTTTCGATCAGAAAAAGGATTGTTGCCGTTTGGCTGATCATCCGTATTTTTGAGCTGAATTGTGGAGTTTATGGGTTTTGATCTATATGTCGTGAATCTCCCTCTTATTCTGTTCATTTTTGAGGTTTTTGGGGTTTGATCCTGGACTTGTGCATCGGAGGAATCTCTGATCAGTGATCTAAGATATCCGACAATGGCCTCACTAACCAATCTGACGTTGGAAGGCAATCAACGCTTTAATGGCAACAATTATAACATCTGGAAACAGAGAATGTTGACATTTTTTAATATAGGCGTCTTGACCAGCTCGTTTTGGGCAAAGAGCCTCGTCCTGGTACACCTGGTGCAGATCAAGATAAGTTTGATGATCGAAATCGAGAGGCTGTTATGCTTCTCAAACTCTCTGTAACCGATGATCAGTTACCACAGATCCCTTCCGGCAAGACAGCTGCCGAAATCTGGAAACATTTGAAGGAATTGCACGAGACATCCGACAAGAGCAAAGCTTTCTTTCTAAAGAATCAATTGTTCTCCATCATGATGGACGAACATATGTCTTTACAGGAACATCTTAACAAGATTAAAGCCATTCGAGATCAGCTTGAAGCCATTGCTCAGACCATGGAGGAAGAAGATATGGTAGTCATCACCCTGAAAAGTCTACCAAAATCTTATGAACACTTTATAGAAACTCTCAACATTACCTCCACTAATGTTGATCTGAAGTTTCCAGAGCTATGCACCAAACTTCTGCAGCAAGATCGTTGGAAACAGCAGTTTGGTAGTGGTGCTTCATCAGCCTCCTCAGAAAATGCTTTCGCTGCCAAATATCAGTCCTCTCAGTGATTTCAAAAGACAGGTTCTTCTCAGTGTTATGATCCTGATAAGAAGAAAAATGTGCAGAGTAATTACTGTCACAAGTTTGGTCATTTGAAAAAAGATTGCCGACAGAGGATTGCTTCTGAACAGAAGAAGCAGGGAGGGTCTCATCAGCAAGCAAATGTCACAGAACATTCCGAGCAGAAGGAATCTGCCTTTTATGCCTTTTTGGCTAAAAGGTACTCAGATCACGCCCCGTCATCTGCCTGGTACATTGACTCTGGTGCATCACGTCATTTCTCTCACAGGCGTGACTGGTTTACTAACTTCTCATCTTTCAGTGATTTCGTGGTCTTTGGCAGAGGTGAGGAGTACACGGTGGTTGGCAGAGGTATAGTTCAGATCTAGTCTGGTGGGCGCACACTCATCTCACTGACTGTGCACTGTGTTCCTGGTATGGAAATTAATCTGCTGTCTGTCAGCCAGATTATGAGAAACTCTCCTCAGCTCGATGTGGTGTTCGGTGCGCACAAGTGCTCCATTATTGACAGGGACACTCGGCTTACAATTGTTGTTGGCCTAGAGGATCATGGTCTATAAAGGCTTCTTGACACCGGTGATTCCCCAAAAGTGGCTCTAGCAGCTCGTGTTTCTCCTATCAACACTCTGTGGCATTAGAGATATGGGCATTTAAACATTCAGTATCTCTCTCAGCTATCTCGAGAGGGACTAGTGTCAGGGTTACATGATATTCAGACACAGCATTTGGGAGTGTGCGGCACCTGTCAAGCTGGCAAGCAACATCGGTCTTCATTCAAGGATGGAGAATCTTGGCGCGCATCTAAGGTACTCCAGTTAATTCATGTTGATATTTGTGGTCCTATGAATACATCTTCAGTTACTGGTTGCAAATATTTTTTGCTCATTGTAGATGATTTCAGTAGAAAAATGTGGGTGTATTTTTTATAACATAAATCTGATGTATTTAGCATCTTTCGGAAGTTTAAGTCTTTAGTTGAAAAAGAGTCTGGCTGTAATATCATAACTCTTAGGACAGATAACCGGGGGGGGTAATTTTGTTCTTCTGCTTTTTCCCACTTCTGTGATACCCATGGCATCAAACGCCAGTTAACCACACCCTACACTCCTCAGGAGAACAGTGTTGTAGAACGTCGCAACCATATGGTTGTTGAAATGGCTCGTTCTATGTTACAACATAGGAGTGTTCCGAACAAATTTTGGGCTGAAGCAGTGTTTACTGCAGTCTATCTTCTTAATTGATCACCTACTCGGGCTGTTAAAGGGAAGACTCCAGAAGAGGTTTGGACTGGTCGAAAGCCTAAGATCAGCCATCTCAAAGTTTTTGGCTCAGTTGCATATGTTTGGATTCTCGGTGCTAAGTGCTCTAAGTCGGATTCCAAAAGCCAGAAACTCATGATGACAGGGTATAGTGATCACCACAAGGCCTATAGGCTGATAGATATAGACACTGATCATCTTATCTTCAGTCGGGATGTGGTATTTGATGAAGACAGAGGGTTCTTTTAGTCCCTTCCTTCTTAGCAGTGTTCTGAGGATCAGCCTCATAGTGTTTTTCTTCCGTTAGGTCCACCTGATGGGAGGGATGATGTACTACCTAAGCTTCCTCCGGAAAATAATCCTCCTCTTGCTGCTCCTATTGTTCCTGAGCCTCCTCCACCTCCTCCAGATATTGGTTCTTCTACTCTCCGGCCTAAATGGTGGGCTAAAACTATTGGTGATCTTCGGGATAATGAACTCCTTGAAGGGAGAACTTCCAGAAATAAGAGAAAACAGCAGCCTACAGTAAATTTTGCTCTTATGGCTAACATACACAGTGTTTTTGAGCCTCAAACCTATTCAAAGACTAAGGGCATACCTGAGTGGGAACAGGCTATGGAGGTTGAATTCCAGAGTCTTCAAAAGAATCACACTTAGACCCTTTCTGATCTTCCTGCAGGGAAGACACCCATTAGCTGCAAATGGGTGTATAATGTGAAATACAAAGCTGACGGAACCCTTGACAAGTATAAGGCTCATCTTGTTGCTCGAGGATTCTCACAGAAAGAAGGCATAGACTATGAGGAGACCTTTGCTCCTACAGCGAAGATGAGTACCATACGGCTTGTCCTTGCCTTAGCAGCTCAGTTCAGTTGGAAAGTCCATCAAATGGATGTAAAGAGTGCTTTTCTGAATGGTGACTTACATGAAGAAGTCTACATGACGCAACCTCCAGGATTCAAGGTTGCCAATCAAGCACAGAAAGTTTTTAGATTAGTAAAAGCACTCTATGGTCTAAAACAAGCCCCTCGGGCTTGGTACATGAAAATTGATAAGTACCTAACAGATCATTTTTCAGTGGAGTCCATCTAATGCAAACCTGTATATCAAACATACTAGTGATGATATTCTGTTTGTGGTTGTCTATGTGGATGATCTTATTATTACTGGCAGTTCAGCACATTTAATCCATGGGATCAAACAGGATTTGTGCAGCGCCTTTGATATGACAGATTTGGGGCTTCTTCATCACTGTTTAGGGGTGGAAGTCTGGCAGACTGAGAACAACATCTTTCTCTCTCAGTCCAAGTATGCCAGAAATCTTGTGGAAAGGTTTAGAATGCAGGATTGCAAACCTACCACGACTCCTATGGAACCAAGGCTCAAACTTTCAGCTCAATCATCCTCACCACTTGTGGATGAAACTTTTTTCAAGTAGTTAGTGGGCAGCCTCATCTACCTTACTGCCACTCGACCTGATATCAGTTTTGCAGTGAGCCACATTTCGCGCTTCATGTCAACTCCTAAAGCTGATCATTGGATAGCAGCAAAGCGTGTGCTGCGTTATGTAAGAGGAACCCATGATTATGGACTTCTGTACACTCGGAGTTCAGATCCTACACTCAGTGGTTACACAGATTCAGACTGGGCTAGTTCGGTTGATGACCATAAATCTACAGCTGGGTATGTGTTTAGTCTGGGATCCGGCGCTATCACATGGGCTAGTAAGAAGCAGCAGGCAGTGGCTCTCTCCTCGACAGAAGCAGAATATCAGGGAGCAGTTAAGGCATCTTGCGAGGCAGTTTGGCTTCGACGTATGCTTACGGATATGCATGTTTCCCAGGCAGATCCTACTCCCTTGTTCTGTGATAATAAGGGAGTGCTTAAACTCGCCAAGAATCCAGTCTTCCATGAACGAACAAAGCATGTGGAAACTCATTGTCACTACATTTACCAGCTTGTTGAAGACAGATCCATTCAGTTACTATATGTTCCCACAACGGAGCAGCCAGCAGACATCTTCACCAAGCCTCTTGGTCCTAATAAGTTTGTAAAATTCAGAGGGTCTATCGGTGTTGTAAATAGATTGAGCATTAAGGGAGGGTATTACAATAATGCTATTTTAGTGTTCACTGCTCATCTATGATTGTAATTAGCAATTTCTTGTTAGAAACTTGTTGTTTCTATATTCTTAGTAGAAACTTGTTGTTTCTACTTTCTTAGAAGAAACTTGTTGTTTCTGTAAATACAGTTGTATTATTTATTAAGCTTCACTGCTCATTGTAAATCAATTCAATTCATTCATTCATTAACCTTGACTAATTAAATTATATGTGAGACAAGAACTGAGCAAGAAAGCAATAAACACATATGACACCGTTATTTTTGGGCTAGGCACCCGGAAAAACCGAATGCAGGAAAACCGGTGCAGCCGCCGAGGATTTGTATTATTAAGTTGTAGTTCTGAATACAATCTTGGATGCCTTACTGGCTATCCAATACAGAGAATCTGACTAGCAGAAAAATAGTGAGAAATACCTCACACTATCACTGGCGATCCGATATTGATCCAACCCCTGAATGGCTAGCCCCAAGTTGCCTCTGCGCTGCCACAGCACTGCTCTGTGTAACCACTGATAAGGACTGTGTCACTCCCTCTGGCTAATCAATCTCTTGGTTGGATGCTCGATCCTCTGGCCCTCCAGTCTCACACTCAGGCTCCCAGCACTCAATCTAATCTGCTCCTCGGTGGATCTACGAATCTCCTCACAGGCTCTGTGCAGCCTCTCTGGATCTCTCTCTGCCTTCTCTGCAATGTATCCCCGAATCAGGAAACCTCCAACCAGAAAACTATCCCTGCACCTCACTGCAAGAAATCTCCTCGATGACTTCTCTGGCAACTATTGCGCTGCTCACTTGAGAAATTGATCTCTTGATCTCACTCGATGTATTTTCCAAATGCCCATCGAAGTCCTCCTTATAATCTTCTCGTTGACAAATCAACGGCCCAGATTAGATTCTAATCAATGGATCAGATCATCTTGACTTGATCTTCGTCTTTTTCGAGAAGTTTCACACCCTGTTTAATTAACTCACTTTAATTATTTTAATTTCCTAAGTTTAGACTTAGGCATCCATTAAAAATAATTAATAAATTTAATTAAACCTCCTCTGGGTGGAATTTCCCAAAACAATTTATGGGTATTATGGAATACATGTGTCCTAGCCTCCCTGCAAATTTTGAGGCTTAGAGCACATCTGATGCTACCAGAAATCAACATCTCTATCATCGATTGCATGCAAAGTACCAAAAATTCCAATTTGACTAAAGTATTTGCTTAATTCTCGAAGCAATCTAGCGCACTCCTCCCTATTAGGGACCAACTTTTCTAATGCTATCATGTACACATTTTGTACCTTTGGATCTATATGGGATTTTCTCCTAACCCCACCCATGGGTGAAGGTTTGGCCAACCAAGATGGAGAGTACTATTTTGGCGTAAGGACATATGGCAGGGCATGGAGTGGAACATTAAGATTATACCACCTTTTGACCACATGTTTGTGAATATGATCATCCAAGATGGTATCTTTCAGTTGAACAATATCTTTGATTCACCCTAGCATGCTATCCATCTACTCATACACCTCCCCAATCACCAATGCATATGTATCTACAAAACGAATCATGTTATAAGTGAGCTTGGTGAACTGCAAAAAATACTTCACACTTTCCCAACACTGACCATCAAGAAGGGTGTCCACCTCTTGAAAATCTTCCCTGTTTGTGGTTGCAACCTTGTCCTTTCGTACTTGTCATGATTCACTTGATACTATGCTATCCAATGCCTCTCTTACCTTCAAAAGGCACTTGAATGTGAGGTAATAGCTAGCAAATCTAGTCTTTGCAATCTTCAATAGCTCCAACCTTGAGTGACTGCGAAAAAGGCCATGGGCATTGTTATGATTGGTAATAAATCTTATCATGTACTTGTCTCTCTTGTACAATGAACCAATCCATTTGTATTCAAGTTCCTTTATCTTAATCATGTCGTACATCAAAAGGTTCATTTTGTGAACCAAACACCCAGACCAAAATATGTTGGGGTATCTATCCTCAATGATTGCTCCCTTTGCCTTACAATTAGAAGCATTACCAATAATGACTTGGATGATAACGTATGGCCCAATAGTTTCAATTGTTTGAATTAATGGTTCTACAATGTTGATGTCGATCTTGAACTTATCTGAGTAGTGATGAGATGAAAGGAAGACGGCTCCATTAGTAGACACACCAAGAACATTAATCAATGGTTTGCCTTTTACATTTGTCCAGCCATCAGATACAATGGATATCCCATATTCATTCGAAGCATTTGTGAATAAACCCAAAGCATTTTTATTTTTCCCAATCAAGTCCTACGATTTTAGCTTTGTCATACCTAGGGCTCTTGTATCCTTTAAGGGAATCATTAACGGTGGTAACAATTTCATGCAAATTAGGGGAGCTAATAAAATAAACCCTCAGATTTGCTCCAACGATTTTCTCGCATTGGGTTTTTCCAAGGACGTTTGTCCAAAAATAATTGTGTCGAATGGTTGAGTAATCTGTGTATGTTCATATTTGTTTCCGCAGTATTATTTGTGTAGGCTGTATTGAATGGATTTCGATATTTTCCTGCGAGACACAATAAATAATTTGTTCAGTTAAATAACAAATAGAAGATTTTCCATTAGTTGTTGCAGTAGGATCATGAGTTTACGGATTTTTCACATGGTATTAGAGTTTGTTTAAGCTGAGTGCAAGCAAGCCAAAGAATAGATCCAGCAGAATCAGAATTTGTGAATTCGGGATCAAAGAGTTGCAGTAGCAACAGATCGATCTCCCGGAAGATTGCGCAGTCCAAGCCAGGAGGGCTAGTAGCTGCAAGGAAATCTCTCTTTGAGTGAGTCGACAGAGAGGTAGGATTTTCCAGATTGCAGTTTTGTCCAAGGCAGAGGCAACAGCGCAGCAGATCAACGCAGATCAACAACTGGAGGGACGCAGTTGATTGCACAGCAGTAATTGTTGGAGTAGAGCGTCAAGAAGCATAGAAGAAACACAGTTTGGGGGGTTTTTCTGACCTCAGTGATTTTCTAGCCCAAGAAACTCAGGTTCCCCATGCAGTAGCAGTAGTTTTTGTGGCTTACTCCTCAAGGAGTGCGTAGAGCCAGTTGCGAGAGGATGAGAGCCAGTAGATCGATAGCAGTTGGGTAAGACGACCACCAACGGATTGCGTGACCAAGACCGGTTGGAGGGTGCCTCCAACTATGTGATTTGGAGGGCAACCATTTCCTTCTAGATGAGCACGATCTCAAGCACTTTATCGACAATGCTCAGGCTGAGCCGGTGGATGCAGTACCACTATGAGCCTTCAAGAAGAATATGGAAAAGGCTAAGCAATTGATCCTCGATGGAGTGAGACATCACATCGTTCCACACATCTCGAGCAAAGGGGCAGCCAAGGAGATGTGGAATGGGCTAGAGACGTTGTATCGTGTCTTCCGAGCAGTGGAAGATGTATTTGGAAGAGAAGATACACACCACCAGGATGCCGAAGAGAGAACGTATTGATCCATTCCTGCCTCAGCTTCAGAAAACCGAGATCAGCTGGCAGTCGTAGGATCAGCTCCTAAGGCCACAAAGATGGTTAGATTGGCCCTCAACTCAGTGTCCGGGGAATACCAAGTTTTTGTCCAGAGTATCACGGGCAGAGAAAACTTGCCGGACTGGGAGTCAATGTGGGCAGCTCTTTAGCAAGAAGAGATGCGGAGAGATTTACTCGTGTGAACTTGAGGGCGACAGCAGCAGCGGCTCGAAGACCAAGGAGGAGGAAGAGAATGCAACCCTTACATCAAAGGGGCAGCGAGAGCAGCGCAAGAGGAAGAAGGATCTGTCAAAGATCAAGTGTTTCCGACGTGGTGAGATGGGTCATTACGCCACACAGTGTCCTCTCAAGAAGAAGGACAAAGATGAGAAACATGATCCTCAAGTTGGAGCAGCAAAGATAGAAGAGGATGATTGTGCGATGATGGCTCATATACCTCTAGGAGAGAGGTGGGCTAATTTGGAGTTGTAGACCGAGAGATCTACAATATGGGCAGGATTCTTGAGGAGCCAACCTCTCGGATCATCACCTTACTACGGGAGCCCAGAACAAAAGTAGCAGAATGGACGGGTGCAGAGGAGTGACAAGAGATAGTGCAGTAGTTAGCAGCAGCAGAGTCTGAGAAGCGCAGAACAGAGGCAGCAACAGCAACGCAGTGCACAGTAGTGCACAGTAGTGCTCACGCAGTGCAGAGCTGCAGCAGCATAGCAGCCTAAGAAGGACAGGGCAAAGGCTAGCAGCATTCAGATCTTCATCACTAAGATGCAGTATACTTGTCCAGTTTCGGATGCTTTTTAGTTGCAGTAAACAATTGTGTTGCAGTGCAGTAGCAGTTGGCAGTGGCATGGTCAACATCAACACGGATGCAGAATTCAGAGGGAGTTGCAGTACAGTAGCAATGTCAACAACAATACAGATGAAGCATTAGTGCAGAATTGATGGACAGCATAGTCAAACATCAGCAGCACAGAAGGAGATGCTTCAGAGTCAGAACATTATGTAGTTGGGCATTTTGTTAGAGCACATTCCTCACTAAGAAGGAGTGTTGATTTGGGATAGCATCAGATGTGCTCTAACTCTCATATTTTTTTGAGAGGCTTAGACAAATGTATTCTAAATAACCCAGAAAAAGTTTGGTGAAATTCCACTCAGATTGTATTCTATAGAAATAATTAATTACTTTTTAAGGGGACCTAAGTTAAAACTTAGGAAAATAAAATAATTAAAGCGTAGTAATAGAATATGAGTGTGAATGATCTAGAAGAAACGGATCAAGTCAAAATTTAATCTTAGCCATTGATTAAAATCTAATCTGGGTCGTTGAATCTTCAACGAGAAGGTTATAAGAAGGACTTGAAGGGTCATTTAGAAAAGATATTCGAGAGACACAGAGAATCTAGAGATCGAATTCTTCTGATGGAGCAATGCTCAGACGAAGATCAGATCTAAGTGATTCTTCATTGCATTGAGGGGTTGTATCAGCAGTTGGAAGTTTTCCTGAGCCGGAGAGTACACAGTAGCAAAGACAGAGAGAGCCACAGCATTACGCAGAGCCAGTGACCCAGAGCCTACGCAGTCACTATGCAGAGCTGCAGAGGGGAAATCATTTTCCTTCGAGAGAGACAGCATAGAGCTAGTTTAGACCCCAGAGAGATTCTCTGGAGGCTCTGTCTCCAAGCCAGCAGGTAAGACCAGCGCAAAGGCAAAAGGGCAGCCGAGTTGTGACGCAATCACTGCGCAGAGGCAGTGCAGGGCAGTCCAGCGTTAGTGCAAATCAGTGCCAGTTTCCCGTGGAGGAGTGAGGTTTGTCTCACGAGATCTCTTTCGTCAGTTTTGCTGAATGATTTGAAAGTTTCGTCAATCATAGATATGTACCCAAAATTTGTTGCATAATAAAATAAACCCTCAGATTTTTTGCACCGGTATTCCCGCATTGGGTTTTTCCGGGGACATTTGTCCAAAAATAATTGTTGAATGGTTGAGTTATCTGTGTATGTTCATATTTGTTTCTGAAGTATTATTTGTGTAGGCTGTAGTGAATGGATTTCGATATTTACCTGCAGGACACAGTAAATAATTTGTTCAGTTAAATAACAAATAGAAGATTTTCCATCAGTTGCTGTAGTAGGATCCTGATTTTACAGATTTTTCACATGGTGTTAGAGCTTGTTTAAGCTGACTGCAGGCAAGACAAAGAACAGATCCAGCAAATCCAACGTTTATGAAGTTGGGATCAAAGAGTTGTAGTAGCAACAGATCGATCTCCCAGAAGATTGCGCAGTCCTAGCCAGCAGGGCTAGTAGCTGCAAGGAAATCTCTCCCTAAGTGAGCTGACAAAGAGGTAGGATTTTCCAGATTGTTGTTTTGTCTGAGGCAAAGGCAGCAGTGCAGCAGATCAGCGCAGATCAGTAGCTAGAGGGGCATAGTTGGCTGCACAGCAGTGATTGTTGGAGTAGAGCATCAAGAAGCACAGAAGAAACACAGTTTGGGGGATTTTTCTGACCTCAATGAGTTTCTAGCCCAAGAAACTCAGGTTCCCCGTGCAGTAGCAGTAGCTTTTGTGGCTTACTTCTCAAGGAGGGTGTAGAGCCAGCTGCGCAGAGGATGAGAGCCAGTAGATCGACAGCAGTTGGGTGTGAATGATCTAGAAGAAACGAAACAAGTTAAAAGTTAATCTTAGCCATTGATTAAGATCTAATCTGGGTCGTTGAATCTTCAACGAGAAGGTTATAAGAAGGACTTGAAGGGTCATTTAGAAAATATATTTGAGAGACACAGAGAATCTAGAGATCAAATTCTTCTGACGAAGCAGTGCTCGGACGAAGATCAGATCTAAGTGATTCTTCATTGCAGTGAGGGGCAGTATCACCAGTTGGAAGTTTTCCTGAGCCGGAGAGTACACAGTAGAAAAGACAAAGAGAACCACAGCATTACGCAGAGCCAGTGACGCAGAGTCTACGCAGTCACTGTGTAGAGTTGCAGAGGGTAAATCATTTTCCTGCCAGAGAACTAGCGCAGAGCCAGTTTAGACCCCGGAGAGATTATCCGGAGGCTCAATCTCCAAGCCAGCAGGCAGACCAACGCAGAGGCAGAAGGGCAGCCGAGTTGTGACGCAGTCACTGCGCAGAGGCAGCGCAAGGCAATCCAGCCTTGGTGCAGATCAGTGCCAATTTCCAGTGGAGGAATGAGGTTTGTCTCATGAGATCTCTTTCGTCATTTTCGCTGAATGATGTGAAAGTTTCGTCAATCATATATGTACTCAGAATTTACTGCATAATAACATAAACCCTCAGATCTATTGCACCGGTTTTCTCGCATTGAGTTTTTCCGGGGACATTTGTCCAAAAACAATTTTGTCGAATGGTTGAGTAATTTGTGTATGTTCAGATTTGTTTTCGCACTTATATTTCTTCCGCAGTATTATTTGTGTAGGTTGTAGTAAATGGATTTCGATATTTGCT
Source organism: Pinus albicaulis (assembly GCA_034641835.2). Taxonomy (NCBI): domain Eukaryota; kingdom Viridiplantae; phylum Streptophyta; class Pinopsida; order Pinales; family Pinaceae; genus Pinus; species Pinus albicaulis. The sequence goes on along the minus strand of CM076573.1, from coordinate 509,775,793 downwards.
TGTAAAAAACAGTAAATAATTTGTTCAAGTAAATAACAAATAGAAGATTTTCCATCATTTGCTGCAATAGGATCCTAAGTTTACGGATTTTTCACACCTCCTACACATTATATACCTAGGTGTGGGCTTCCCCTTATCTAGCTATGCTTGAGCCCCAAAATGTGGACCAGGACTTCCCCTCTTAGTCCCTATTCCATTTCACCTCTTTATCACTTGCCACCCACATTTGAGGGATGTACCTTGGACATATTATCCCCTCTAAGGGTAGAAACCAACCTAAAAAGGTACATGGCTAACCCACTTTGGAGCTTGGAGACATCAACACATGTCAAAGCCCACTATGGAAGGGCATGCCAATATGAAGTTCCCACTTTGTTTTTATGGTTTGTAAGCTCTTTTACAGTATTACTCTAATGACTTGTTGTACAGGAAGGCTAGGGGACGCATTGGATCTTATACGGGATTGCAGATGGTGTCCATTTGGGTTTGGTCTCCCTATATGAGGTCCTAACCTCCTGTTTAGCCAATTTAATGTCTTAAATTGCTCATCATAAATCATCAACCGAGGTTAGTAATTCAATGAAGTGTGGTGCACTATATATGCTTAGTTAACCTTCTTACTTCGTTGTGTATGTTTTTATATTGTTTTGGGGGGGTTTTGTTTCTTTAGGTCTAAAAGAGTTAATCTTAAGAAATGAAAACTATGAAATTAATCAACTAAATCTAATGAAGTTTAATGTTAAAAACTAGTTTTGAAAGAAGGAAGAAAAAGAAATGTTCTTTAACTATTCTAATTTGCATAAAAATGAATCAAACTTTAAATGGTTAGAATCTGATCTAAAAACAAAGTATTTATTTTAATGACTTTGATCTTTTTGGAATTAAAGCTAATTCTAATCTATCTTAATCTAATTCTACTCCATGGATTGAAAGCATAAATCCTATGATTAAGAATTGAAATGACAATGCTAATCTAAATGGAAAGCAAATTCAAAGAAATTGAAAGCGAACTATTGTATGACCAAATACTCAAATATCATCCAATTTTGGAAGAATGACAAAGCCATCTTCTTGATATGATTTCACAAGCAATTTATTATACATTTAATTTAAAGATTTAATCTAAGAAAGCAATTAAAAAGCATGTAAAGGAAACTCAACTACTGTATGACCAAGTACTCAAATACCATTCAATTTTGGAAGAATGACAAAGTCATCTTCTTGATATGATTTAGAAAGCATTTGATTATACATTTAATTGAGAATTTAATCTAGGAAAGCGGTATAAAAACATATAAAGAAAAACTCAACCACTATATGACCAAGTACTCAAATACCATTCAATTTTGGAAGAATGACAAAGTCAGTTTCTTGATATGATTTAGAAAGAATTTGATTAAACATTTAACTGATAATTAAATATAGGAAAGCAGTATAAAAACATGTAAAGGAAAACTAAGATATCTATATGCTCTAATGCTTCAAACACAATCCAATTTTGGAAAATAGAAGAACTACTTTATTGAGATGCTTTGGTAAGAAAAAGATTACATTGTTATTCTAAAACTAATTCTGAGAAAGCATTCATAAAATTAATCTATAAAACGATAAACAAATTAATCTAAGGATCAGCTGCAAAGCAATGTAAATGTAACTATGAATTGACAAAACAAAGCTAATAAAATTAAACTAAAAACAACTAATGAAACCTCCTTTCTGTGCAAGGGCCCTCTGCAACGGAACGAGTTATGGATTTACGAAAAGGTAGGGAAAAGTGATGAGAAAGGATGTCAGAGAAAGAACAATTTTGAGGTTCAACACCTCCCAGAGGGCTACATTGGCACATGTAGAGTGTGTGTAGAGAGCCATGGGCCTCCACAGCAGCAGACAACACTCCATGGATCCCCACCGATGTCCAGAAATTACTAGAGATCCACTTTTGGGACGAGAATGATGCACTTGGTACACTATGCCCAACAGGCCCCACAGGAGCACCACACACTTGGGAGGTGTCCCGAGACTTGTACGATGACATGGCAGCGTCCATTACATCATTTGAGGACTTACAGATCATCTATAGGCATCTTTGACTCATAGGGAGACCCATGGGATCATTGGTGTGCCCCCACACCCATTGGGAGCACCAAAGGTCTACTACTTGGGGAACATGGGACTACCCCCTTGTCCATCACATTTTGAGGAGTTTATTCATCATTATGGCACTTATGGACATTATCCGGCCTTTTGGAAGGCCCCATGACATGCACATATTATTATTTGACCTCCTGGGAGGCTTATTATTTTATTTATGAGCTAGTTTGGTGGGTTTGTCACCAAAAGTTAGGTTATTTGCACATTATTTTATGTTTAGGGGCTAATGTAGGCTCATTAGCTAAATCAAACTCCTAAAAGGTGTATAAATAGAAGTTAGTTGGATTCATTTGTATCATCACTTGGATTGGGATCTCTCTCCCTTAAGAGAATTTCGCATCTTTTCCTTGGTGGAGATTTTTGGATGATGGATGAATTTTGATGTATGGATTTGGGTTCTCTCTATCTTGGAGCTTCTTATATTGTGAATGTGATGTTAGTTGGATATATTCTCTAACATTCTAAGTGTAAATTTGATGCTATTTTTCTTGTTGTTGCATACTATTGGATTTCACTATAATTAGGTCTAATTGCTGCATGATTGAAATGTGGAATTATGTGTCTATCTAGCTTATTCTACGTATGGGCCATTTTTAGAGGAATGAAATGTCCTATAGATAATTTTATCACGATAAGCTTGCATCATTTGTATGAAGTATAAATGCTTGTATGTCACTTTTCTTATCTTTCCACTAACATTGGACGAAGTTGACTCTCTGGGCCTCCTTGAACAACAAACTGATTTTTTCTTCATTATTATCCTTTACTCCATATCCCCAAGTGAATCAAGCATTGGTCCCTCACAAAAGGGTGATCATTTTCCGCTCTTTTTCACATTTTTTCCTTTTTCCCCAGATCTAGCCCCATTAAGTCACCTAGGGCATCAATTTCCCGAGAATCTAGCCACAGGAAAACTTCGATCTCCTAGAGCCAACTGCGTTGGTGGGTCCCCTCACTCTCCTCCGAATTTGGGCCGATTCTGACAGTGGAATCTCTGGATACCTCAAGCCCTAGCTCTAGGATCAAGTTTTTCCTAGGTGTTCCCAAGGCTATGTTGAGATTTTCAAGTGTTAGGGTAGCATCGAATGTGCTCTAGCTCCCAAACTTTGTGGAGGGCCTAGAGTACATGAGATCTCCAAAACCCAGAAAGGGATTTGAGAAATTCAATACAGTGTAAGAGAAAATTAATTAATTAATCTTTTTAATTAAGGACCCTGAGTCTAACTTAGGATAATTAAAAGATTAAAGGTAATTAATTTAAACATGTGATGGAAATGACTTCAGTTACACGGATCAAGCTTTCTTTTAATCTTAGTCGTCAATTCAAGATTAGATCACAGTTGTTGGTTTCCCAACGAGAAAAGTATAAAGGAAAGGCTTGGGGTCAGTTGGAGAACACACATGGAGGCAGAGCACTAAGACTAAGTTGGAATTCTAGGGCGTGGTTTGCTAAGAATTTCCAGAAGTGTTTCAGCTGCGGCAAGGGGTCGTATTGGCTAAGGGGATGATCTGATCCCAGAGCCAAGAGTCAGCAAGAGGCAGAGAAGCAGCAACCGGGAGCAACGCAGAGAAGCAGAGGGTACACAGTGCAGGGGCATCAGAAGGCTAGCAGAGCTGACGCAGAGGGCTTCAAAGAAATGTTGGGGTTTCTAGAGGCAGAAAGGGGTTGAGTTCTGTAACTCCCGTTTGAGGGTGTGAATCAATCCAGTTTTTCGTCTCCGGAACAGAAATATTGTTGCAGATCTTATATTTCTCTGTCGGGTCAACCAATAAGGTGCCCAAATTTGTTGTACTTAGATTCTACTTAATAATATAAACCCTCCAGCAACTAGAAGACTGGTTTTCCCGCATTGGGTTTTTTCCGGGGACAGTTATCCAGAAAATCTTGTGTGACACTTTGTCTATGTGCATGTATCTATGTAGGTTGTTAAAGTGTTTACTTCGATGTTAATACTGAACATTTCAGATTAATAACTTGTATAAGTAGGAGAAGTAAATCGTAATTTAACAGTAGGGTTTCTGCATAAGTAAAATTCAGAAATTTTCACAAGCTAGAATCTAGTAGGATCAATTTGGCATTGTTGGAAGAAAATTCATGTTTGATCCTTTCCCCTCAGCTTGACCAGGTTAAGAACATCATTGGGTGCTAAAATCCATCCCCTAACCAGAGTTGGGTCCACTTGGCCTCGTGTGGTCCCATTCTTCATCAAAGTTGATTTATCAAGGACTAGTTGGGAGTCCAAGTTCCCAAAGGATTCTAGGGATTGAGAACCCCCTTTGTAACTCCCATTCTTCTACCTCGACCCTCCAATCCTCACCCCCTCTCCCTAGAAGATCAGGTCCCTTGCTTAAAAGGCAAGCAAGTCTCATTCTTCATTCTATCCTAGGGAAAGGGCTTCTAGTGTCACTTCACACCTATTCATTGATCTATACTTTACAAGTGACTTCCTAAACTATCAGATCTCCTCCCACCAATGAAAGTCTGTAAAGATCAGGGAGTATTAGCTATGGTGACAGTGGGCTAAGTCTCCATCGTTGCCCTTGGACCTAGCAGTTGCCCTCATAGGAACCCCTCTTAGGTCCCTTGTTGGTTTGAGTGGTAAGCAAGGATGCCTACCTAGTGAATCATTGAGGAATTGATTCATTGACGACACTCTCATTATTCCTCTGGCAACTCCATTCATTGTCAAAACCCCTAGGTTGCATGAAGGTGACAATATTCTTGCCTTAACTAGGGCCATTGCAAGAAGAAGGGAACATGTTCCATCACCTGTTGGAACCACCCTTCTTCCTGAGTTTGAAAAAGTCAGTGACCTCACTCCAAAAATGGCAGAGACCTATAACACTAACAAACACAAGATGACCAAAAGTGAAAGACATTTGGTCAGTGTATTTGCTCCTTTGAAGTTGAGTGATGATCCCAAACCATTACCTGAGAAATACAACCGATGGTTACCCAGGTTCAAAGGAGATGCTGCTACGAGTGCCTGAGACTTTGTTGAAGAATTTTATTGGCACCTGTCCCCTAGGATGATCTTTGACGAAGATAGGATCATGATGCTTTTTGCTTTATCACTTGAGGGACAAGCTAGAGAATGGTACCTTAGTCTTCCCCCAGGATGCATTGATGAATCTGATGAATTCGAAGGCCTATTCATGAAAAGGTGGACTTGCAATGCCCAAGGAACCTTCAACATTAAAAAGTTTTATCAAATATCAAGGGGAAGGGAAGACATCCAAAAATTCATTCAAAAGTTTGATAAGGTTGTCTGGGATATCCCTGATCACCTTAAGGCCTCCGATGCCAACATCCTTGATAAGTTTGTCAACGTTGTAGCAGGGCACCTAACTTATGCCATAAGAGATAAGAAACCCTCCACATTGGCCGAAGCTAAAGAGATGGCAATGCAAGTTGAAGAAAACCTTTGTATCTCAAAAATGAATGTTGATGACCTCCCCATAGCTAAAACTGAGACAAAGAAGGAGAAACCAAAGGATCAGCACGAAGAAACCCTTCTGGCTATCCTCAAGAAGGTGGAAAAGCTTATCGAGGAAGTCCATTCACGAGATCAAATTTTCAAGAACAAAATCATTGCTTTGGAGAAGGCCCAAAGGTCAAGTTATATTCCAGAAGGGAAGCCTTTTCTGAGAAAGCAAAGTGAGGAAGATAAGCCTGGATCATCTTAAGTCCCAAACACATTAGCTCCAACCAATGCAATGTACCAAGATTCATCCTTTGAAGATGAGCCTAGTGAGAGTGATGAGAGTGATGATGATGAAACAAACAAGCAGACTAATCTTATGGAATCCGATGTATTCAACATTTTTCTTAGGGGTTCATACCTATGTTACCAGAAACGAGAAACGAGAAACCAAACGAGAAACGACAACGGAACAAGAAACAGAGTTTGGAGGTTTCGTACTCAAAGAAACGAGGAAAGAGAAAATATAAATAAAAACGAAAAATACAGATCTAGTTTCAATTTTCAATATATTTTCAATATTTTCCGCATTTTGAACTTTCTGCTTGTTTTGTGGGGAAAATCCAAATATATATATATATATATATATATATATATATATATATATAACCAAAAACCAAATTACACCATTTAATGGAAAACAATAAATAAAATCTACAATTGAATGTGACATGCATAAACCATATATAAAATTATGTTTAAATCAGATTGAATGAAAGATGTTTAAATCAGATTGAACCAAAGCTATAATAAAAAGCGAAAACAAGGATTTTAAAAAACCTGTTGAAAGGAAAAATAAAAAAAGATGTGATATTCATCATGATATTTGGAATTATGAATGAAACATTATTTGGTGAGAGGTGGGCCTTATTATTGCTATGGTTTAGCACACCACCTTGGCTTGGTATTGAATTTGTTAAAGCCCCCCTCAAAGCAGGCAGGAACCTAAAAAGGTACCCTTACATACCAGCCCTCGGAGGAGCTATACCTCTTGTAAAATGGACAACGTCATCATCTCCAACAAAAATCCCTACAGGGAGCATAAAATGTGGGATGAATTTAAATGGGTAAGCATAGAAACATAAATCAAACTGTGGATCCAGAACAGTTAGACGCTGAAACAAAAATTGCATACAAATTTCAACTAAAAGTAAAATGTTGCAGAGAACAAGCATAACGATACTTGGGAGCAAACCATAACTCAAACATTTGAGGAAAACAACTGGTAGTGTCTACAACCTAATTTTATAGCAGGTTAATGAGAACGGCCATAGAAAACGGCGTTTCTGTCGGATTTCCGATTCCTGTTCATTTTTTCAGGAGAACGGTTGCAGTCGTCCTGTTCCTGGTAACATGGATTCATACACACATCCTCCCATCAATGAGGTCAAAACCAAAGATGAGAAAGAAGAACCTATTCTAAATGTTGATGAGCGCAGTGGAAGATTCAAAGGTGTCCAATATTCTCGAAGAGACAATAGCAAAGACCCTGCAACCTCTAAAGAACCTAACAAAGAAGCCTCTCTTCCCAAGTAAGATCCTCCCAAAAATGTCCCCTCTAAAGCGCCTCCTAAAGGGAAATCCCTTTCAAGGGATCCTCCAAAAAAGGACTCACAAACTAAAGTTGAACCTAAAAAGGACCCTCAAAAAAGAGGAAACATCAAAAAGAAATAAAAGGGGAAACATGTTGGGCTCAAAATTGACATGGATGCTGTTATTGGAAAGATGACCGTATCTGTCCCTTTGAAAGAGATTGCTAAGCTTCCCAAGCAACAACAGCGAATTAAGAAGTCCTTGGGTTTTGAGGAGGAAGAACTACCTAAAGACTTGCAAAATATTCACATTCCCAATTGTAACCCCGGACACGAACCTTTTATGCTCACTTTGGCTATCAAAGACCTTTATCCCCATAATTGTATGCTTGACTCAGGGGCTTCCGCAAACATCATGCCTTTAACCATTATGAAGCAATTGGGTTTTAGCATCACCCAGCCATACAAGAAGGTGAGTGGATTAAACTCCAAACCTGTTGAGGTAGAGGGTCTCATTAAAGACCTTAAAGTCTCTTTGGCCAGGAACCTCGAAATATCCCTTCTCATGGATGTTGTTGTCATTGATATCCCTAATGTGTGGAAAAAGTTGCTATCTCGGAAATGGGGAGCCACTATTGGAGGCCATTTTCAAATGGACTTGTCATATGCTACCATCCCACAATCCGATGGGGCCCCTTTTAACCTTCATAGAGAACCCACCTACCTATCACATGTGATTAATCCTGGACCATATTATGAAGCCCATGACATTGAGAAGCCTTCTCCCATTCTCCCTTCACAAGCGGTTCGTATCCTGAAAAGGCCAACTCACAAACCAAGCAAAAGGTGGAAGCCTAAAAAAGAATATAATGTAGGGGACTTGGTCTTAGTGGACAAAGATTTGGTTCTCGTTAAGATTCATGAGAAAGTTGGGGATGACTATTACTACATTGCTAAACTCAACAACGAACTTTGGCCTCAGCCGGTCAAGTTAAGTCGCATCACTCATTTCCTTAATACTTGACGATGTTCTATATGCATGTTAGAGTAGGATGCATTGCATGCTGATTTTTGCATTAAAACTAATCTCATATGATATTTCTCATGATAGATTAATTGCATTTAGATTAAAAATTGCATATTTTATTACTTGTTGATTTTATGAGCTGACATTAAGCATGGGTGATCATAAGACACCGTGAAAAACATTATGCCCTGTGGTTTTGGTCGTTGACATGTGCAGATAACAAGTCTACGGTGACCAAGAGATTGTTGGAGTTCTCGTGACCTCCCATTCGAGTAGCCTTGCCCAATTCATCGAGAGATCGTGTCCCAGTTGAAGCCAGATGTTACCCACCACTTCGTGGGTGATATCCCTTGGAGAATTTTTTCTCCATGATGGATCTCAGCCGGCAGCCCTTTGCAGCCCTCAACTAGCTCGTTGTGCCATTTCTTCGGCACCTGAGCCAACCATGTGGTCCCTCACCCATCTGTATTGATCGTATGTTTGAAGGTGGGCCTCCCGAATCTAAAGGTATGTCCGGTCATTTCGAAATTGAGTATTGGGGTTACTTATCATAGACACTTTTGCACATGGATTGATGGGGGGATTTGGAGGAAAGAGTGGGCTTAGTTTGTGCTCCTGTCCCCTTGATCTCTTTTGGATGTTACCCTTGGATCTTAGTCCTGTTGGATCTCCTTTATTGACCATTTCGTTCTAGGGTGGTAGTACTTGGGAAACCCCAGACTTTGGGTGCGTGGTCCCGCTCCTTTATCTGCACACATTACTCCCTTTTCACTCACTATACCCCCATTCATCATTTCTCCCACCTAGGTCCACATTGCCTCTATGGGTCCACATAGTGTCAGCCTCCTTATCCCCTTGCCCCCACCCTGGGTCAGGCTTGGAATGATGCCCTGGAGGTTGAAGCAGTTAAAAGAAAAAGTAAAAGCATAAATGGCCACATTTAACAGGAAATTGTACCACAAAATGCAAAAGATGGTCGAGACAAAAATAATTAGCACGTGGGAAAAAGTCAATACATGAGCTCTACCCCATACCCATGGTCATCACCCTGGCTCCATAGGCCCTAGATGAGCCTCCTTTATCATTCAGGAACCCATGATTGTCCCAACCCTTAAAGGCCCATGAACCGCCCTACCTAAAAGGGGGTAATCACTGCTATATCTTACACATCATGCTCTTGTCTTTTGAGCCCCGAGCTGTTAATTAAAGAAAATTCATAAAAAGCAAAAAGAATATAAAGAATGGGTGGAAAAACCATGCTCAGGGCACCTCATGTACCACGATTTCTCCCTCCTACACATTATATACCCAGGTGTGGGCTTCCCCTTATCTAGCTACCCTTGAGCCCCAAAATGTGGCCCAGGACTGCCGCTCTCATTCCCTATTCCATTTCACTTCTTTATCACTTGCCACCCCCATTTGAGGGATGTGCCTAGGACATACTATCCCCTCTAAGGGCAGAAACCACCTAATAAGGTACCTGGCTAACCCCCTTTGGAGCTTGGAGACATTAGCACATGCCAAAGCCCACTACAGAAGGACATGCCATTATGAAGTGCCCACTTTGTTGTCTATGGTTTGTAAGCTATTTTACACGATTACTCTAATGACTTGTTGTACTGGAAGGCTAGAAGACGCATTGAATCTTATACAGGATTGCAGATGGTGTCCATTTGGGTTTGGTCTCCCTACATGGGGTCCTAACCTCCCAAAGGGCTACATTGGCACATGTAGGGTGTGTGTAGAGAGTCATGGGCCTCCACAGCAGTAAACAACACTCTATGGATCCCCACCAATGTCCGGAGATTACTAGAAATCCACTTTTGGGACGAGGATGATGCACTTGGTACACTATACCCAGCAGGCCCCAGAGGAGCCCCACACATTTGGCAGGTTTCTCAGGACTTGTACGATGACATAGCAATGTTTATTCCATCATTTGGCCCTTGCAGATGATCTACAGGCATCTTTGACTCATATGGGGACCCATGGGGTCATTGGTGTGCCCCCACACCTATTAGGAGCACTGCAGGTCTACGACTTGGAGAACAAGGGGCCACCCCCTTGTCCATCACATTTTGAGGATTTTATTCATCATTATGGCACTTCTGGACATTATTAGGCCTTTTGGAGGGCCCTACGACATGCACATATTATTATTTGACCTCCTAGAAGGCTTGTTATTTCATTTATGAGCTAGTTTGGTGGGATTGCCACCAAAAGTTAGGTTATTTGCACATTATTTGATGTTTAGGGGCTAATGTAGGCTCATTAACTAAATCAAACTCCTAAAAGGTGTATAAATAGAAGTTAGTTGGATTCATTTGTATCATCACTTGGATTGGGATCTCTCTCTCTTAAGAGAATTTCGCATTTTTTCCTTAGTGGATATTTTTGGATGATGGATGAATTTTGATGTATGCATTTGGGCTATTTCTATCTTGGAGCTTCTTATGTGCAAATGTGATGTTGGTTGGATATACTCTCTAACATTGTAAGTGTAAATTTGACGTTATTTTTCTTGTTGCTGCATACTATTGGATTTCTCTATAATTAGAGCAAATTGTTGCATGATTGAAATGTAAAATTATGTGTCTATCTAGCTTATTCTATGTATGGGCTATTGTTCGATGAATGAAATGTCCTAGAGATCATTTTATCTCGATAAGATTGCACCATTTGTATGAAGTATAAATGCTTGAAAGTCACTTTTCTTATCTTTCCACTAACATTGGATGAAGTTGACTTTCTGGGTCTCCTTGAACAAGAAACTGAGTTCTTCTTCATTATTATCCTTGACTCCATATCCCCAAGTGAATCGGGCACTTGTCCCTCAAAAAAAAGTGATCATTTTCCCCTTTTTTCACATTTTTTCCCTTTTTCCCCAGGTCTAGCCCCATTAGGTCACCTAGGGCATCAATTTCCCAAGAATCTAGCCACAGGAACACTTCAATCTCCTAGAGCCAACTGTGTTGGTGGGTCCGTCACTCTCCTCCGAATTTGGTCCAATTCCAACAATGGAATCTCTAGATACCTCACGTTGTAACTCTAGGATCAAGTTTTTCCTAAGTGTTCCCAAGGCTAGAACCTAGTAGGATCAATTTGGCATTGTTGGAAGAAAATTCTTGTTTGATCCTTTCCCCTCACCTTGACCAGGTTAAGAACATCATTGGGTGTCAAAATCCATCCCCTAACCTGGGTTGGGTCCACTTGGCCTCGTGTGGTCCCATTCTTCATCAAAGCTTATTTATCAAGGACTACTCGAGAATCCAAGTTCCCAAAGGATTCTAGGGATTGAGAACCCCCTTTATAACTCCCATTCTTCTACCTCGACCCTCCAATCATCACCCCCTCTCCCTAGAAGATCAAGTCCTTTGCTTAAGAGGCAAGCAAGTCTCATTCTTCATTCTATTCTAGGGAAAGGGTTTCTAGGGTCACTTCACACCCATTAATTTATCTATACTTTACAAGTGACTTCCTAAACTACCGAGCCTCCTCCCATCGGTGAAAATCCGTAAAGATCAAGGGAGTCTTCGCTGTGGTGACAGTGGACTAAGTCTCCATTGTTGCCCTTGAGCTAGCAGTTGCCCTCATAGGAACCCCTCTTAGGTCCCTTGCTGGTTTGAGTGGTAATAGGCTCAAAGAGGCTTAGCCTCTCTTCTCCTCTTGTAAAAATCTGAATTTTCTTGTGCCTCTCCTTGGCCTGATTTTGGGAGCGTGGGTTTTACCCATAGGCATCCCCATCTTTCCACCCTTGGGAGAGGACTTGTGGTTTGATTTATTGATCTCTCTTCACTTACATGCGTCTCATTTAATTGGCCAATTAACACAACCTTGAATCTCACTCATTTTGTTTGCCATCTACTTTGATTTTGCTACAAGTCTTAAGTTCATTAAATTTCATAGCAAATTCTATTTTTATGCAAGAATCTTTAATTTGATTTTATTTAGCTTGAATATTGTTCAAAGTTTACTTTTGCTTCACCATTGAGCACATTTCGCATCTTAAGTTTTGATGCATCAAGTACTTGGGCAATTTTACTTTACAAATCAACATTTACTTTATGTCAAGCAAATATCTCAAGTTGAAGTTTCTTTCTTTCTTTTGCAAAGCTACTTTTGGAGATCTTACATGCCCCAAGCATCACTAAAACCTACCACCAACTTAAGTTGGTTATATAGACTTTAGGGACCATCAACCTCTATTGAGTCCTCACTGTGAGATCCAAATTTTCGAGCGAGGGTGAGGTCTGAGGATTGGAGTTTAATTGGAATCTTGCTTTTAGAGTTTAACTAATAAAATAAACCAAGAACATATTTACATCACATTTTACTTTACTTGCAATTTCCCATTTTTGCTATCTTTATGTGTTTAAAGTTTCACTTGCAAATATCATTCTCATTTCAAGAAGCACTTTTGATGCAAGTATTGTGACCCCTTTGATTTTTTGCAGGAATTTAATTTTCTTGTACTTGGAATATTGTTCATTGGTGCAACTCCATTTCATATTATTACTTTGATGATCATTATGTTCATGAATGATTGATGTATCTTGTTATTTTGGGGCATTCATTTTCAAGTACTACTTATTTTATGAACATCAATTAATGTTCATGTTATTGTCTTGGTCTAGGATTCCAAGTTCTGGAATTTTCACATGGTATTAGAGAGCAAGAAAAGCAGGAAGAACTCAATTGCAAAAGGAAAGAGGGAGCTTCGAAGCACTGCATAGGCAACTGCTCCAAACCCTAGGAGGCTGCGCATTCCATTAGCCAGCAGGGTAGTATTTTGAGGAAAATTTGTTTCTCTGAGTGAGTCGACAGAGAACAAAATTTCCAGATCGAAGATCGTCAGAGGCAGAGGGAGTAGCAATGTTTTTCTTGCGGAGCAGATCTTCAGCTTGGACGCAGTTATTTTGTAGCAGTTGTTGGAATAATAGCGTCAAAAGGGAAGAAGAGCACACACTGAGGGAATTCTTTCCTCAGGGAACTTCTAGCCAAGAAGTTCAAATTCTCCACGCAGAGCAGCGGTAGTCGTGAGCATATTTGCCCACTCCAGTAGGGAGTGCGTAAAGCCAGTTAGCAGCTGCGCAGAGGAGAAGACGTAGAGTTCGTCATTTTTGGCGAGATGGTATCAGTTGGGTTGAGAGATCAGGATAGGTTGGACGGTTCAATATGATGGACATCTCTTAGTTGCAACAGCAACAGATGAGGGACAATTGCAGTGGCAACAGCAACAGAGTTGCAACGCAGATGCAGTAGTTGGCAATAGTATGCAGGGCCAGCAGCAGCACGAATGCAGCACATATGAAAGTTGCGTAGTAGTTGGTGGGTCGCAGTAGCCAGACATCAGCAACACAGTAGGAGTTGGTGCAAAATCAGAGTATTGCTATCACGAGGGCAGCAGTACTAGAGCACATTCCTCGCTAAGAGGGAGTGTTGATTTTTGTAGCATCGAATGTGCTCTAGCCTTGAGAATTTGCAAAGAGGCTAAGGCATGTATATTCAACAAGACCAAGAAAACGTTTAGAGAAATTCCACCTACAGATGGCTTAATTAAAATAATTAATTAGTTTTTAATATTTCCTAAGTCTAAACTTAGGAAATATGATTAATTAAAAGGTATTAATTAAGTCAGGTGCGAATCTTCTAGAAAAAGGCGTGGATTGAGTCTTAGTTAATTTTAGCCATCGATTAAGTTTTAATCGTGGTCATTGAAGTCTCAACAAGAGATTATAAGAACTCGATGGGCACTTGGAGAATACACTTGCAGAGATCGAATTCACTGGCAGATCGATTTCATGAGTAGCAGTGCTGAGTTGCCGGAGAGAGAGCCAGTGATCTCGTTGCAATGAGAGAGAAGCAGGGATAGTAAGACTGGAGGAAGCTTTTCTAGATCCGGTGAATGAAAAGCAGAGAGGTGCCACAGAGAGGCAGTGCAAAGACCACGCAGAGGCAATGCAGAGCTTCAGGAGGAGATTCTGTTTTTGCTGAGATACAGAGTTGATTCAGTGCCAGAGGCTGGAGTGTGAAAATTTCTAATTTGAAATTCTACTGTAGTAACTAATTTATTTCTCCTACTTATTTTCCACAATAACTTATCTACAAAACCCTTCAGTAAACAACAAAATAAATTCTACTGTAGTTATCACATAATTGCATAAAGAAAAGAACAGTGAAATGCAAGCACAAGAATCAATCACATCAGCACAATTATTTTTGGACAATAGTCCCCGAAAAAAACCCAATGCGGGAAAACCAGTTCAACAAATGAGGGTTTATTTATTATTCTTCAGCAACAATCTCTTTACAAGGAATAATTTGCAGAATCATGGAGAAACATTTGTGAAAACACCTAAGATAGTTTTCCTCCAATCACTGGAGAAATTATGACACCTTAGAGACCCTCCAGCCTCCACTGCGTCACCTCTGCGTCCTCTTCTGCATGAGCACTATGTCCTCTACTGCGCTGCCTCTCTACGTTGTCCCTCTGCATTGTCTCTCTACTGCTCTGTGTCCCTCCTCCTTTGTCTATGACTGTTGTTGATACCCTCCTCTTCCTTCACCCTGCAAATCTCCCTCTCAAATCGAACTCTTGTTCCTGGAGTATCGACTTCCCTCGAGTTACTGATTATTTGCCCGGTGTATCTCCAATTGTCCCTCAAGTCTTCATTTATAATTTTCCTGTTGAGATATCAACGGTCATGATGAAATCTCTAATCAACGGCTTATATTAGAACAAACTTGATCCTCGTCTCTTAGAATCTTCTCACCCATATTTATATTAATTCCCTTTAATTATTTTAAATTTCTGAGTTTTAACTTAGAAATCATTAAAAATAATTAATTATTTTCATATAATGCACTCTAGGAGGAATTTCTCCAAATGATTTATGGGTCTTGGAGATCTCATGTATTCTAGCCCCTCCACAAAATTTTGGAGCTAGAGCACATCCTATGCTACCCAAAAATCAACACTCCCTCTTAACGAGGAATGTGCTCTAGCAATACTTCCCACAAGAAGCATCGCTCTGATCCACGACATTGGTCCTCTGCGATGTTGATGCTCGGTCTGCTGCCCTTCATCTACTGCGTTGTTGTTGCCATCATACTGCTGCCCATGACACCATTGTTGTCACTGCTGCATCTGTACTACAGCTCCCTCTTAAGTACTGAACTATCTGTCTCTACTACTGAAACGGATTCTCAATCATCCCCAATTTCTCCTTGAAATAAACAAACTTTGTTCTTCCTAGAGCCTTAGTGAGGATGTCTGCCACCTGTTCTCCTGTCGAAGTGTACTGTAACTGTATTGCACCCCGCTGGACACATTCTTTGATAAAATGACACCTAATGTCAATTTGCGTCGATCGATCATGAAAAACTGGATTCTCAGAGAGCTTGATGCAACTCTGATTATCACATAAAACGTTGGTTGCTTCCATCCTTCCCCTGAATAGATTCACAAGCAACTTCTTAATCCATATGGCTTCACATGATGCTATGCTAGCTGCCATATATTCTGCTTCAGCTAAGCTCAGTGCTACGGACTTTTGTTTTCTAATGCACTAGGAGGTCATTCCTAATCCAATGTTAAAACAATACCTAGTGGTACTTTTCCAATCTACCGAAGTTCCAGCCCAATCTGCGTCAGTGAACCCACTTAGTTTGATGTCACTACCTCAGGCGTACTTTAATCCATGCTCGACTATTCCTCGTATATATCTGAGAACATGCTTGGTTGTTGCCCAGTGCGCTCTCTTGGGTTCCACCATGAACTGAATGAGGGTGTTGACTGTGTAACAAATGTCTGGCATGGTGTTGACCAGATACATCAGGGACCCTATGAGTTATCTGTACAAGGTGGGACCTATTTCTTTATCTTCAAACGCATCAATATTATTCCAGTTGGTAATCATTGGGGTAGCCATGCGCCTACAGTCCTGCATCCTGAACCTCTTTAGAATTTATGTAGCATACATCCCTTGTCCAAGTAAGATTTCACCCTTTTGCTGCCAAACTTCCAACCCCATAAAATAATGCATCAGTCCTAAATCCTTCATGTCGAATTCTATAGCTAGGTTTTCCTTGCAATCCTTGATGAGCCTAGATGAACCTGTCAGGAATAATTCATCTACATATAATACCAGAATTAGAGGCTCATTCTCTGTTGTCAGATAATAGAGGTTAGGATCTGTGTCACCCTTGACAAATCCCATTTTCTACAGGTAACCATCAATTCAACCGTATCATGCTCTAGGTGCTTGTTTAAGCCCATATAAGGCTTTGTTTAGCATGCATGCATGAGATTTCTTCTCATGTGTCTCAAAGCCCTTTGGTTGTTCAATGTATACTTCTTCTTCTATCACCCCATTCAAGAAAGCAGTCTTGACGTCCATCTAGTGAATCCCCCACCCCATCTGTGCTACAAGGGATATCACAGATCTGATAGAAGTATACCTGGCTACTGGGGCAAAGGTTTCTTCGTAGTCTATCCCTTCCTTTTGAGCATACCCCTTACCTACGAACCTGGCTTTGTACTTTACCACACTACCATCTGTAGCATACTTGAACTTGTATATCCATCTTGAACCTACAACTGATC
Organism: Pinus albicaulis; assembly: GCA_034641835.2. Taxonomy (NCBI): domain Eukaryota; kingdom Viridiplantae; phylum Streptophyta; class Pinopsida; order Pinales; family Pinaceae; genus Pinus; species Pinus albicaulis. The sequence goes on along the minus strand of CM076573.1, from coordinate 509,758,996 downwards.
TGTCCTGAGGTCTAGGCACCACTTCCCAGACATCATTGGTCATTATGGAATTGTATTCCCCCACCATAGCATCTACCCACATTGATACTAAGCTGCCTCTTGAAAACTAGAGGGTTCTCCAACCTGAGCCACCAAAGCTTGGTATCTGTCTGGTTGTCTACACTGCCTTTTCTCAGTTCTAGGAGCTCCAATGAACTCCTCTGCGTCCCTTAGTATCTGTCGTAATTCCTGGCTTGTCTTCCACTGGTAGTGGGTGGATCTTCTTGCTCCTCCTCCTACGAATCTTCCTGCAGTGATACTTCTGGATTCTTATGCCTTGGAGAAGCGCTTGTGCTTGTTTCGAGTGGTCAAAGTGGCTAGACCAATGGATCGTCCCCTAACTGCTTTTCGGAAGGCATTGCTCAAGATTTCCTAAAAGCTTTGTCCTCCATGAACTTTACATCCCGTCGTACAACAAATTTCCTACTACCAGGAATGTAGATTCTATATGCCTTAGCATTCTCGCTATATCCCACCAGATATCCTTTTTTTGCGGTCTGATCCAACTTCTTTCTCTTTTCTTTGGGTACATTGCAGTATGCCAAACTCCCAAAGATCCTGAAATGACTCACTTCTGGCTTTCTTCCAACGAAGACACTCTCCGGTGTAATCTTACCTAGTGCCCTGTGAGGAATCCTGTTCTGAAAATACACAGTTGTGTTGTGTGCTTCTGCCCATAGAAATTTGAGCATATCCTGATCATACAACATTGCCCTCGCTACTTCAACAATAGTTCTGTTTTTCCTCTCTGCAACCCCATTCTGCTCCGGATTATATGGAGCAATCCATTCTCTTTTAATGCCTTCCCTTGCACAGAACTCAATGAAGTCTTTATCAATATATTCCCCACCATTGTCTGAATGCAATACTTTTATCCTCTTCCCTGTCAGATTCTCAACCAGAGCCTTGAACTCTTTGAATCGATCAAAGACCTCATCCTTGGTCCTTAGAAAGTAGATCCAATTCTTCCTAGAATGGTCACCAATGAAGGTGACAAAGTATTCGACACCACCAAGAGCTCTTGTGGACATTGGTCCGCAGATATCCGAGTGTATTAATCCCAAAACACTCTTTGCCCTATTTTTACTTCTGGAATAAGCAACTTTAGCGTACTTGCCTAGTACGCACCCTCTGCAGACATCATTTCGTTTGGTGCTTAACTCTAGAACTCTTGTGACGGTTTCTCTGAGAATTCTTTGAGCCCCATGGTGTAAGTGCCCCATCCTTCTGTGTCATAGTTCATTCAAATCTTTTTCATCATCGTTGCCTATCAGTGCCATTGGAAATTCTAGCTATACTACTTATACAGTTTGTTGCTTCTGACTCCAATTTGGGCCTTCTTCTTCCAACTCAGGTGTTTAACATATACTTTCTTTCCAATGAAGTATACATCATAGCCCATGTTTTGTAACTGAGATACAGAGTGTTGGAAATATTGAGAGGGGGGTGAATCAGTATTTCTACACAAAAATCAGAGAAATGATAATTTTATTATAGAAAGAAGGACAATGATCCTTTCACAAATGAATGTGTGCAATGATTGCCAAGCACCAACTTGGACTTAATGAGGCTCTGACCTCTAGGGCTCCAACCCTATCTTCTCCAAGGCACCAACCTTGTGTTTAGGAGCTCCTACTCCAAGGACACCAATTCTTTCTTTGTTTCTTCACTGGACTATCAGTTCAAAGATGTTTTATTGCACCAATCTACACCACCAATTCTGCACCGTTAATTCAGCACCACACTTCTCCATTAATTTTGTCCCATTGTTCTTGCAATACACTGCACTTATTCTTCTGTTCCGCACCAGCACTTCACCAACTGTATTAAGGAGGAAAAACTTCACAGTTTACTATACTTCTAACACCATGCTGCACCAGGACTAAACTAGTAATTAGCCCCTCATTGTACGAACAATACCAATTATAGGTTCGGTCTTCTTATGGACACACTTGTCTTCAACAATTCTTAGCAGCCTATAGCAGCACCGAAGTAAGAGATAGCAGATCTGAACTTTGATGATTGCAATACAGTCTTGAATAGTTCACTGCAACCCCTGAACAACACCGAGGATAACATTGGATGTGCTCTAGCTCTCAAATTTTGTGGAGCTGGAGTACATGAGATCTTCAAGACCTAGAAAGCGTTTGAAGAAATTCCATCAGGTTTAAAAGATATTCAAATAATTAATCTTTTTAATTAAGGACCCTAAGTCTAACTTAGGAAAATTAAAAGATTAAAGTGAATTAAATTAAACATGTGATGAGAATGACTTAAGTGACGTGGATCAAGCAACTTCTAATCTTAACCATCGATTAGAGATTAGATCACGGCCATTGGTTTCCCAACGAGAAAAGTGTAAGAGAAGGGCTTGAGGTCAATTGGAGAACACACACATTGGCAGAGCACTAAAGCTAAGCTGAAATTCTAGGGGTGGTTTGCTAAGAATTTCAAAAGCAGTTACAGTGCAGTGAGGGGCAAGGGGATGGTTTGATCCCAAGCCAAGAGTACAACAGCGGCAGAGAGGCAACATACCGGAGCAACGCAGAGGCAGCCAGGTGCTACGCAGTCCAGCAAAGGCCACGCAGAGGCAGCTAGGGCCACACAAGGCTAACGCAGGCCCAGTCAGGGAAGCGCAGGGACAACATTTGCCCTTCAGGGGTGACGCAGGCCCTTCCAGAGCAGCGCAGAGGCTGACGCATGCTAGGAAGGCTGACGAAGAGGGTTGAGGAGCAGCGTTGGGGTTTCTGATGGGCCAGAAAGGGCTCGAGTTCTGTAAATCATGTTTGAGGGTGTGAATCAGCAATATTTTCTATCTCTGAGGATAGAGGTATTATTGCCGCGTATTTTTCTCTATAGGGCCAACCAAGTTTGGTGCCCAAAATTGTTGTACTCAGATTCTACATAATAATAAAAACCTCCAGAGCTAGCTGCACCAGTTTTCCCACATTGGGTTTTTCCGGGGACATTTGTCCGAAAAATCTGTCACTTTGTCATATGAGTGTGCTATTCAGCAAATGATCTGTATGTGTAAGCTGTTATTTATATTTACTTCGTTGTTAATTATGAATATTCAGATTAATAACTTGTGTATGTAATCAAGTAGAAGTAAATCGAGAATTAACAGTAGGGTTTCTTAGATTAAGAAATTTTCACAATTGTTTCTTCACAGAGGTGACCGATCTATCACTAGTGTTACTGCCCACAAGTCCAAGATAGATAGGTATGCGATCCTTCTATAATTTTGGGTTATCTCCGAGCTAGAAAAGCTGACTGTTATACCTGTCTAAGCTTCCTGTAGGCTACTAATCACAGTTCCAAAAAACTTCCACAACAGGGAACTAATCCGAGCTATAATACAGTGATTTTTGGACATGTCTAAGCCAAGCTTCAAGAGTTCTGCAACAACACTAACCCCTTATCATTGTTTCGAGCCTACAATTTGTTACCTTTAAATTTTGTGCATAGACTGAGGTTCTGTGACCGGGTATGTAGCTTCTTTGCCCAAATCTGAGGGTCTGTTTTGGCTGCCTGCAGGTGTCCGAGGAATGTATATGGCTCAGTCTTATAGCTCCTTCAGTCATTCATCCGATTTATAGCCCAAAGATATTCCAGACTTACCTGAAGACTCTTTCTCCTTTATTTAATGCTCCCTCTCTTCTAAGTTCACGAGTTGTGAACTGTGATCCTCTGTTCTGTGGATAATCACTGAATGGCTTGGAAAGAAATGAGGTCTGAGGTCTTATTTATGTGCATTATGATGTGAAAATGAGGGGACGTGACCCTTGGAGGGAGGCCAACATTAGGATAGGGAATAGGTCCGCTATATGTCAAAAATAAGATATATAATTTTCAAAAATCAATTTCTTCCAAACTATTTGGAGTTTCAGGCCAATTAATAGCTCATTGGAAAGGAAAAATTATGCTCTAGATGATGGTGAAGGTTTCATAGAGAAATTTTGCCTCCAAGGTAGTGAAAAATAATTTTTAATGTGACTAGTCATTTATTGGTGCAGAAATGGAGGTAGGGCATAATGTCTTGGGCTTCTTTGATTCTTCATCATGGACTTCTTCATCATAAGGTTACCATGCCATAATGATATATGTCTTCATGTAGTCTTCCATCATCTAGATGACCAAAGGACATCATCTAATCCTTCAACAAGTATGGTCATCAAGGTACATGACTGACACTTCTTCATCATCATCTAGCATCCTAGTGCCATATTTACATCAACAACAACCTAGATTAACAATCTCCCCCTTTGTCATTGATGGAAATATTCCACCTTTTTCTCCCCCTTTGACATCAATGGCAAATGGGGTGCCAACGTACTCCCCTTTCAAGCTACTCGCCCTGTTACGCTGCTCCATTGCTTGGTTTTTTTTTAAATGTGATGCAAGCGCAATAACCCCCATCTTTTGGCGAAGATATTCAAATGGTTCTCGTCGAAGGGGTTTTGTAAATATATCTGCAATTTTCTCCTTTGTATTGACGCATTCCAACTTGATATTTTGTTCAGCAACTTGCTCACAAAGAAAGTGGTATTTGATTGGAATATGTTTGGTCTTTGAGTGCATCAACGGATTCTTTGAAAGACTGATGGCACTAGTGTTGTCACAAAAAATAGTGATTGGTTGCTTAGTTTCTATGTTGACATCCTTCAAAGCTTCCTTCATCCATAGTATTTATGTACAACAATCAGCAGCATCTATATATTTGGCTTCAGCTGTAGAAAGAGATATAGATGATTGCTTTTTGCTGAGCCAAGATACAATACAATCTCCCATAAAGAATGCATTTCCACTGGTACTTTTTCGATCATCCACGCTTCCAGCCCAATCAGCATTGGAGTAAGTTGTTACAATAAGAGTTGAGCTCTTAGGATACCAAAGACCGAAATCAGTAGTTCCTTTCAAATATCTAAGTATTCTCTTCACAACTGCTAGATGAGACTGTTTAGGACTTGATTGAAATGTTGCCACCATTCCAACTGCTTGCATAATGTCTGGCCTTGTGGCAATTAAGTATAGGAGAGCTCCAATAATTACCCTATAAAGAGTTGCAACGATGAGAGGGGAATCATCATCTTTGCTTAATTTACAATCTGTGGTCATTGGTGTGCTCATAGGGGCACAATCTTCCATCCCATATCTCTTGAGCATGTCTTTAAGATATTTTGCTTGAGATATAAACATGCCTGCAGTGGTTTGAGATATTTGTAGCCCAAGAAAGTAAGATAAATCACCAACCATTGACATTTCGAACCTTTTGGACATATTTAGAGAAAATGTATGGCTCATCCCATCATCATTGCTGGCAAAGATTAGATCATCAACGTATACAAGAGTGATCAAAAGTTTATCCTTAGTTATCTTCATGTAGAGATTGCTTCTTGCTACTCCCTTTTTGAAACCTTCTTGTTGCAGATAGTGATCCAACTTTGCATTCCAAGCTCTAGGGGCTTGTTTCAACCCATACAAGGCGTTTTTCAACTTGCATACAAAGTCTTTCCCTTCAGTTAGATCAAATCCTTTCGGTTGCTCCATGTAGACTTCTTCCTTGAGATCTCCATTCAAAAATGTTGATTTTACATCCATTTGATAAACCTTGAATCCTTTTGAGCCAGTAAATGCCAAAAACATTATTATAGTTTCTAATCGTGCTACTGGTGCAAAGGTTTCTTCGAATTCAATTCCTTCAATTTGCGAGTATCCTTTGCAAACAAGCCTAGCTTTATTTCTGATAATTTTTCCATCCTCATTCATCTTGTTTTTTGAATACCCATTTTGTTCCAATTATATTTTTATCTTTTGGGCGAGGTACTAGCTCCCAAGTCTCATTCTTTTTTATTTGAGACATTTCTTCTTCCATGGCCTTTATCCAATGAGGTTTACTTGCTTCAGAAAAATTTCCAGGTTCTATTAAAGATAAGAGAGCAACATCATCTTTTCTTGGAGTGTTTTCCATCCTTCTTCGAGTTTTAATTCCTTCATCTATATTCCCAATAATCGTCTGGATGATGTTTTTGAAGGAATTTGATCTTAGAAGGAGTTTGTGAAGGTTCACTTTGAGGTTCTTCATTCTTTTCTTCTTTTTCAAGTTCTTCTTTGCTTTCTTCAAGGAAGGGCTCAACTTCATGATCTTCAATTTCCTTTTCTAGAAGGGCTTCATCGATCTTCACATCAATGCTTTCCACTATTTTCCGTAGAGGATTGTTGTAATATTTGTAAGCTTTTCTCCTAGTGGAATATCCAAGGAAAACTCCATCGTCAACCCAAGAATCAAATTTTCCTAGTGAGTCATCGTTGATCTTTATGAAGCATTTTCTTTCAAAAATCCTGAAATATTTTACTGAAGTAGGTCTTCCTTTCCATAATTCATAAGCAGTCTTTTCATTATTTGGTCTTAGTTGAGTTTTTTTAAGGTATAAACAGTCGTCCCAACTGCTTCTCTCCAAAATTTTAGCTGCAAATCAGCTTCTAGTAGCATTGTCCTTGCCATTTCTTGAACAATTTGGTTCCTTCTTTCAACTACTCCATTTTGCTAGGGTGTTCATGCAGCGGAAAGTTCTCTTTCGATTCCATGCACTTTACAGAATTCATCAAATTCTTTTGAAGTGAATTCTCGTCCTCTATCTGTTCTAAGACATTTAATCTTTAGAATCTTTCTCATTTTCAACAAGAGCTTTAAGATTCTTAATCAAATGCTTCGGATTTATATTTTATGAAATATACCCACATCATTTAGTATAGTCATCAACAAATAAAGCAAAGTATCCTTCACCTTGAAGAGCTGGAGTTTTAGTTGGCCCACATAAATCTGCATGAATGATCTCCAGAGGTTTTGATGTTGAGAACTCCTTAGTTTTGTGGTTGGTTCTAGTTTGCTTTCCATGTTTGCATGGGCCACGTACAACTTGATTTGGCTTGAACATTTTTGGAATTTCCCTTACTGCATTAATTTTGTTGATATTAATCAAGTTATCAAAATTTGTATGCCCCAATCGCTTGTGCCATAACCAACTTTCATTTTTTTGACTCAAGTAACATTTATCTCCTTGGATTTTGCTTAGAATGTAAACGTTATTCGGTGTTCTTACTCCTTTTGCCACAAGTTCTCTTGAGGATGAGTCTCTTATTTCACAATTTTTTGTACTAAAGACAACATTATGTCCTTGGTCACAAATTTGGCTAACACTTGAGAGATTGTGTTTTAGCCCTTCTACCAGCAAAGTTTTTTTTGCCTTTCCTTGTCCATTGACGAGGGTAGCAGTTCCTTTTCCAGTGATTTTAGCAGATCCACTTCCAAATGATACATTTCCATTCTTTTTGTTCAAAGGGACAAACTCCTTTTGGTCACCTGTCATATATCTTGAGCATCCATTATCCACGAACCAATGATTTTCATCACTATGAGCACATAGATCTAGGCCACATTTATCCGTATTGAGATTCACCCCTTTAGCTTCCTCTCTTTTGAGTGGGAAATTTTGTTCATTATGAACATAATTATTACATAATGAGCAAGTCGGATCAAACTTAGCCAAAGGATCAAAATAATTGTAAGTTTTGATTTGTCCTTGTTCTTTGGGACCACATAGTTTGTTTGTTTGATCTTTCAATCTTGGTGCTTCATTCTTATGAGCCTTGCAATGCTTAGCTTGATGACCAAAGTTTTTACAATAGTAACAATACCCAAGAGAGATAGTTTGGTACCTGTTGTGATAGCCATAACTTGAATCAACATTTTTCCTTGGAGTTGCTCTTCCTTCATATCTTGGATTTCAGATGGGCCTTTGTTCTTAGCGAGATGACTTTTCTTCTTTTGGATGGCAAGAATGTATGTCGACATAACTCGCATTATCCTTAGTACTTGATTATTCTCCTTTGAAGCCAATCCCAGATTTGTCATATTGAGGTTTTTGAGTATTAAGGATGTTATCAAGTGCTTGAGAGCTTTTCCAACTTCTTTCTTACAAATACTATTTCAGCTTCACGTTTTTCACAAATATCTTCTTTTTCTTTTAGCTTATTGTTCTAGAAATCTTCCCTTCTTTTTGCTTCCTCCTTTTCTACTTTGAGAGAAATGATCTTCTTTCGTAAATTATCATATTCTTCAATGGCAGTTATTAGTAATTCATCCACATTTCCTTCGCCTTCTAGTTCTGAATCATCATCATTTGTGAATGCCATGAATAACACCTCTTTGCTTCCAACATAGTCATTTTCTTCATTTGATTCATCATCACCTCTATTGTGATGAGGGAAATTTCTAGTTGATTTCTTCTTGATGACTACAAATTCATCTTCATTAGACTCATCTTGTTTGGAGAAGTTCTTCTTATTAAACCCTTTCTTTTTGTATACCATCCTTTTAGAATCCTCTTCATCATCACTATCATGTTCATGAGGACATTTTGCGGCATAATGACCTATTCTTCCACATTTGAAATAAATAAGAGGGTACTTACCTTTTAGCTTGGATCCCTTCTTTAGTCTTCGTACAAATTGAGCTAATTTGATTTCAGCATTGGAGTCATCATTGTTGTTATTCCATCCTTTTTCTCTTTTTCTTGACTTTGAGGCTTTGAATGTTGCTTCTTTGGAATTTGGAATTTCTTTCCTCATCTCATAAGCAATGAGAATTCCATTAAGTTCATCCATATTGAAAGTATCTAGGTCCTTCATTTCTTCTATGGCACTTACTTTGGAGTCAAATCTGTCAGGAAGATATCTCAAGATTTTTTGAACAACAGTTCTTTCTTCAACATTTTCTCCTAACCCTCTAAGAGAGTTGACCACTTCAGCTATTCGAAGAAAGTATGATGCAATATCTTCTTCGTCATCCATTTTCAGACTTTCGAATTGTCTTCTATGAGTTTGAAGCTTTACCTTCTTAACTTTGGAGTCCCCATCATATAGGGCAACCAGCTTATCCCATACTTCCTTGGCCAAGTCACAATTCATGACCTTTGTGAATTCAGAATCAGAGATTCCACAACTAATGGAATTTAGAGATTTGGCATTAGCAATGTAGGCTTTTCTTTCCTCTGGATCACTTGGAAGAGTGGACGGAGCTTTGTACCCATTCAAAACAGAATGCCACACTTCAGGTCCAAGGGAAATTAAATAGTAGGACAACCTCTTTTTCCAAAAACCAAAGTTTGTTCCATTGAACATAGGCAGCTTCCCTGTCACTTCTATAAACTTCATTGTGTCTAAGAATCCTTCTTCCAGTTGTTAGGCTGATAATGAAGAAGTTGGCTTTGATTCCAATAGTTGGAAATACTGAGAGGGGGGTGAATCAGTATTTCTTTTCAATTGTTATTATAACCAGTTAGATTCGACACAAAAATCAGAGAAATGATAATTTTATTATAGAAAGAAGGACAATGATCCTTTTACAAATGAATATGTGCAATGATTGCCAAGCACCAACTTGGACTTAATGAGGCTCCGACCTCTAGGGCTTCGACCCTATCTTCTCCAAGGCACCAACCTTGTGTTTAGGAGCTCCTACTCCAAGGATACCAATCCTTTCTTCGTTTCTTCACTGGACTATCAATTCAAAGATGTTTTATTGCACCAGTCTACATCCCCAATTTTGCACCAAACTTCTCCATTAATTATGTCCCATTGTTCTTGCAATACACTGCACTTATTCTTCTGTTCCGCACCAGCACTTCACCAACTGTATTAAGGAGTCAAAACTTCACAGTTTACTATACTTCTAGCACCATGTTGCACTAGGACTAAACTAGTAATTAGCCCACCAACAATACCAATTACAGGTTCGGTCTTCATATGGATGGACTGGTCTTCAACGATCCCTAGTAGCCTATAGCGGCACCGAAGTAAGAGATAGCAGATCTGAATTTTGATGCTTGCAATACAGTCTTGAATAGTTCACTGCAACCCTTGAACAGCACCGAGGATGAGGTATAGCACTGCTTTAAAACGAGCCACAGTTTACTATCAAAAGAGCCACAGTCACTGAGATTCTTCACCACCACAGCAAAGTCTGAGCCACTGTTTCTTCACAAATGTGACCGATCTATCAGATGTGTTACTGCCCACAGGTCCGAGATAGATAGGTATGCGATCCTTCTATAATTCCGGGCTATCTCCGAGCTAGAAGAGATGACTATTATACCTGTTCGAGCTTCCTGTAGGCTACTAATCACAGTTCCAAAAAACTTCCACAACAGGCCACTAATTCGAGCTATAATACAGTGATTTTTGGACAGGTCCGAGCCAAGCTTCAGGAGTTCTGCAACAAAACTGACCCCTTATCACTGTTCCGAGCCTACAAACTGTTACCTTTAAATTTTGTGCATAGACCGAGGTTCTGTAACCAGGTCTGTAGCTTCTTTACCCAAATCCGAGGGTCTGTTTTGGCTGCTTGTAGGTGTCCAAGGTATGTATATGGCTCAATCTTATAGCTCCTTTAGTCATTCATCCGATTTATAGCCCAAAGATATTCCAAACTTACCTGAAGACTCTTTCTCCTTTATTTGATGCTCCCTCTCTTCTGAGTTCACAAGTTGTGAACTGTAATCCTCTGTTCTGTGGATAATCACTGGATTTCTTGGAAAGAAATGAGGTCCGAGGTCTTATTTATACGCATTATGATGTGAAAATGAGGGGACGTGACCCTTGGAGGGAGGACGACATTAGGGATAGGACATAGGTCAGCTATATGTCAAAAATAGGATATATAATTTTCAAAAATCAATTTCTCCCAGACTATTTGGAGTTTCGGGCCAATTAATAGCTCATTGGAAAGGCAAAATTATGCTCTAGATGATGGTGAAGGTTTCATAGAAAATTTTGCCTCCAAGGTAGTGAAAAATAATTTTTAATGTAACTAGTCATTTATTGGTGCAGAAATGGAGGTAGGGCAGAGTGTCTTGGGCTTCTTTGATTCTTCATCATAGCCTTCTTCATCATAAGGTTACCATTCCATAGTGATATATGTCTTCATGTAGTCTTCCATCATCCAGATGACCAAAGGACATCATCTAATCCTTCAACAAGTATGGTCATCGAAGTACATGACTGCCACTTCTTCATCGTCATCTAGCATCCTATTGCCATATTTACATCAATGACAACCTATATAAACAAAGAGCAAGTTCATCCCCAATCCAGGCACATGCAGCACATTGTTAGCCCAAAGTTGATCTCCTGCTTCTATTTGAAAAATTGTAGTACCTCTTCCAACAGGGGTACATTTTGCCTTATTTCCCATGGTGATTTGGAAGTTCATCTATTCTTCTTGGTAGCTCGAGAAACATTCTCGTATTCCCATCATGTGCACAGAAGCTCTGCTATCAATATACCAAACCTCGAAGGAAGCAGAGCTTGACAAGCAAGCGACTTCTTCTTCCAATCTAGAAGTCAACACAAAAATGTCGTGATCCATCGTATCTTTTGTGCTTTCTTCTTTCCCTTGAGAACTACGTGAGCCCCTTCGAGTTGTTGCTCCAACAACATTAAGACCACGACACATTGCAAAATCTCCAACCCTCTTGCCCGATCTCTGCTTCAATACCATGTGAAAATTTCTAACTTGAAATTCTACTGCAATAACTGATTTATTTCTCCTACTTATTTTCCATACTAAGTTATTCACAAAACCCTTTAGTAAACAACAAAATAAATTCTACTGCAGTTATCACATAATTGCATAGAGAAAAGAACAAAGAAATGCAAGCGCAAGAATCAATCACATCAACACAGTTATTTTTGGACAATAGTCCCCGGAAAAACCCAATGCAGGAAAATCGGTGCAGCAGATGAAGGTTTATTTATTATTCTTCAGCAACAATCTCTTTACAAGGAATGATTGGCATAATCGTGGAGAAACATTTGTGAAAATACCTGAGATATTTTTCCTCCAGTCACTGGAGAAATTCTGACACCCTAGAGACCCTCCAACCTCCACTACGTCACATTTGCGTCCTCTTCTGCGTGAGGATTGCATCCTCTATTGCGTTGCCTCTCTGAGTTGTTCCTTTGCGTTGTCTCTCTACTGCTCTACGTCCTTCCTCCTTTGTCTTTGGCTGTTGTTGATACCCTCCTCTTCATTCACCCTACAACTGTCCTTCTGAAAACGAACTCTTGATCTTGGAGTATTGACTTCCCTCGGGTTACTGAGTATTTGCCCGGTGTGTCTCCAATTGTCCCTCAAGTCTTCATTTATAATTTTCATGTTGAGATATCAACAACCATGATCTAATCTCTAATCAACAGCTAAGATTAAAACAGACTTGATCCTCGTCTCTTAGAAGCTTCTCACCCATATTTATATTAATTCCCTTTAATTATTTTAATTTCCTAAGTTTTAACTTAGGAATCATTAAAAATAATTAATTATTTTCATATAATGCACTCTGACTAGAATTTCTCCAAACGATTTATAAGTCTTGGAGATCTCATGTATTCTAGCCCCTCTAAAAAATTTCAGAGCTAGAGCACATCCGATGCTACCCAAAAATCAACATGGAGTGAGAGTTCGGAGTCCAGGAGGGTCAAGTTTCCAAACAGTCGCTGATCAGATAGCGAAGGTGACGCAATTCCGAGTTGTGGGACGCAGTACCGCGTAGGGTAACACAGTGACTATGTAGAGACAGTGCAGAGCAGCTCATCCTAAGCCCAGATCAGTGTCGGATCGCCAGTGGCAGAGTGAGAATTTTCTCACGAACTTTTTGTTAGAACTTTCTTTGTATGGTTTACCAATTTTGGCAACCATAGACTTGCACTCACTATACTACTGCATAATATACAAAACCTCAACTGTTGCACCGGTTTTCCCAAGTTGGATATTTTCGGGGACTTAGTCCAAAAACAACGTTGTTATTTGTGTGTGTGTGCATCTATCTTTCTTGCATTGTATTTATCGCGCTGTATTTATTTTGTGAAGGTTGCAGCATATTGATTTCGATTTTTACCGTAGTGAACAGTAAATAATTTGTTCAGTAAATTAACAAATAGAAGAAATCTAATCAGTTGCTGCAATAGGATTCCAAGTTCTGGAATTTTCACATTGGGCTTTCCGCAAGTTATCCTTGAGAGCCTTAAGAATGTTTTGGCTCTCCTAAATCCAATCTTTATACCTTGGGGCCCAGTTGTTTCCAAAAACAATGTCAGCAAAAGATAAAGTATCATAACAATATAAAGCGTGGAAAGGTGACATACCAATGGACATGTGATAGGTAGTATTGTAGAAAAACTCCCCCAAGTGTAGCCATCGTGCCCAAGCTCATTGTTTCCCTGTCACATAATTTCGCAAATAACCCTCTAGCCATTTGTTAGCAATCTCGGTCTGCCCATCGGTCTAGGGGTGGTAGCTGGTGTTGGGTGTAAGCTTTGTGGCCACCAACCTGAAGAGCTCCTACCAGAAAGCCCCCTTGAAGCGACTGTCCTTGTCACTCACTATGGTCTTGGGAAGACTATGCAACCAGAAAACCTCCCTGAAAAACGACTCTGCAATATGAGAATTAGAATACTTGGCGGGAATAGCGAAGAAATGGGCATACTTCATCATTCTGTCCACCACCAAATAGATGAAATCACGACCCTGTGCCACGGGAAGTCCTCTGATGAAGTCCATAGAGATACTCCCATTTTCCCTTCGAAATGGGAAGTGGTTGTAATAACCCTGCCGAATGAGTCAACTCCCCTTTGTTCCTCTTGCAGGCCTCGCACTCTTGTACATGCCTCAGCACGTCCCCCATGAGGACCTTCCATGATAAGCGCTCTTTGACTGTCCTATAAGTCTTCAAGAACCCCTCGTGTCCTAACAGTGGCAAATCATGTGTTGCGTGGAGAATTCTCTCCCTCAACTGTGAACCAGGAACCAAATAGATGTGCTCCTTGTAGTAAATAACAATTTCCATCACACTGTAGCACTCATCCCCATTGGTACTCCGCAAGATCTCACACACCTGATGATTCTTGGAGTAATCCACCAGCAGTTGTGCTTTCCAATCATGGAAAATGTTCATGAGGGAAAGTGTCGCGGGCCTCCTAGATAGGGCATCTGCCACCACATTGTGCTTGCCCTTAACGCACTCTATGTCAAAATCGTAGGCCTGAATCCTGCTAACCTACTTCTCCTGCTTGTCATTGATGCCCTTCGGCCTTAGGAAGTGGCGAAGACTGTTATGATCAGTCTTCCCTTTGAATCTGTTACCAACCAACTACTGTCGAAACTTGGCCAAAGCATGCATGATGGCCAGCATCTCCTTCTCATAAATCGAGTACATTCTCTCATGAGTAAGGAGCTTCCAACTCTCGAAAGCTATAGGGTGCCCCCCTTGTGACAAAACTACGCCAATGCCTTCACCTGATGCATCGCACTCCAAGGTGAATGGCTGAGTGAAATCAGGTAGAGCCAATACCGAACAACTACTCATCACCTCCTTGAGGTGCTCAAATGTTGCCTGTGCCCTGTCAGTCCATTCGAATGCCCCCTTCTTGGTCAAGTCTGTGAAGGGCGCTGCTAGCTGTGAGAAGCCCTTCACGAACTTCCTGTAGTAGGTGAAAATGCCCACAAACCCTCTCAACTCGATCACATTCCGGGGCACTGGCCAATCCCGGATGGCCCTAATATTCTCCTGGTGCACTCGCACTCCATCCTCTCCAATGATGTGCCCCAAGTAGAACATATCGATAAGCCCAAACTTACATTCGGATAGCTTCGCGTAGAATTGTTGTACCTCCAAAATGCGAAGCACCTCCTCGAGATGCTGCATGTACTCCCACATCCTGTTATATATCAAGATGTCGTCGAAGAACACTAGCACAAATCTACGTAATTGCCTATAGAACATGTGGTTCATGCAAGAATGAAAAGTGGGTGGGGCATTGGTTAACACTAAGTGCATAACCAAGAACTCGAAATGGCCATAGTGACATCAGAAAGTTTTCTTGGGGATATCCTGATCTCTCACCCGAATCTGATGGTACCCCGAATGCAGATCTATCTTAGAGAAGTACTTGGCTCCTCTAAGCTGGTCTATGTGGGAGATGGGGTATCAGTTCTTCAGTGTCTTCTTGTTGAGGGCCCTGTAGTTGATGCACATCCTCAGCGTGCCATCCTTCTTCTTCACCAAGACGACCAATGAAGCACAGGGACTAGCGCTGGGCTGATGTGCCCCAATGCCAACAACTCATGAATAGCCCTCTCGATCTCATCTTGATAAGCCTTGGGATGTCGGTATGGAGTCGTAATCACCGTCTGCACTCCTAGTTTGAGCTCAATAGTGTGCTCAAACCTCCTGAGGTGGTTGCCAAGGCGCAATGTCCCCAAACACTACTGGGTGTCTATCTAAAATAGCTTGTACATCTGGCTGTGGTGGTTGGGGCTTACCCCCTGCATCAGATATCCTCAGCACCACTGCCCGCTCTATATCACCATGTCTCAAATCGACCTCCATCTTGTGCGCTGACATAGTCTGTGGAGTGTATGAGTGCATGCCTCTCAATAAGACCATCTTCCCATCAGGCCTCATGAACTCCATCTCCAGCATCTGCCAATCAATAGTAACATGGCCAAGTGAGTACAAACACTACACACCAAGCACCACGTTAATGTCAGGAACATCAACCACAAAGAAGTGATTTATCATAGAGTAGTTCCCCATCACTACTGTCATCCCGAGAATGTATCTAGTGCACTACATGGTACGGCCTCCTGATACCAAAACTGAGAACCCCTCAAAGGATTCTGTGTGTATGCCCCTCCTCTCCACCATCTGGGCATCTATGAAATTGTGGGTAGCCCCACTGTCTACTAGTACTAAAACACGTTGCCCCTACACCGTGCCCCTAATCTTCAAAGTGAGGTACTTTGACACACCCTAAAGTGAAGCGATGACCCCTGCTATTGGCAAGAAAGGAGGTCCCCCTGGTGGGGGTGGTAGGCCTCTACCTCCTCCTCCGGCTATAGGTTGACCGTCATCTACAACATCTATCTCCTGCTCCACATCATCCTCCGGCTCACTATATGAAAAAACCTCTATGAAGTGGGCATTGCGCTTGGTAAACCGATGTCCTGGTGCTCACGACTCCTGGCAAGTGAAGCACAAGCCCCTCCTAGCCTCATCATCCAACTATCAACGCCCCTGGGTGTCTCTGTGGTGGGGCCCTAGTGTCTCTCCCCCTCTGCTGGAACAAAGGTCTAGGGGGTATCTGCATTCTGGTTCTGGGCAGGTCATCCTACAAGTCCCAGACTCTACCAACTACGTCCTCCAAAGTGGTGGACCTGTTGGACCTCACCAAGCCCCTCAGTGGCTCTGCTAGCCCCTCTAAAAACATGAAGACCCTCCTAGCCTTCGATAAATCTAGCACCATCACTCACACTCTCAAAAACTTAGAGACATATGCCTCAGCACTACCAGTCTGCTTGGGTTGTGTCAACTCTCCAAAGTGTTCCTCCGGGTCTCTTCTCTCAAAACGCTCAAGTACCCTTCGTGTGAAATCCTCATAGGTCATAACTCCCTCATGTCCCACCGTGGTCAACCCATGGAACCACCAATCATGGGCTTCCCCTTTTAAGTGCAGTGTGGAAATTTTGATTTCCTCCACCTTTGTCATCTGGTTAAGCTGGAGGTAGACATCCAGCCTCTCGACCCATGCCCTGGCTAAGCTCTTAGGCGAGCCATCAAAAGTGGGGAGGAATAATCAGTGCCATGCATATATCCTCCTCCACTCTGTCCCCTGATCCAATTGTTTCCCTTAAGCTGGCAGAAGTCTTTGAAGGTGATGACCTCTCTAAAATCAGCCCCATAGGACTGATACTCCACAAAATAATCTCCCAAGGCATGTCCTCCTGCCCCTTGCGGCCCTCTAGCACCTGATGCTAGGAATGTGGTGATAGTCGACCTAAGTGGTGTGTTAGAAACAAGAGGTACATTGGGTGGACTTGTGCCAAGCGGTGTGAAGTACGTGAACCCTCACTCAGATGAATTTCTCCTTGAATACCCTTGGCCTTGTTGTTGCTGCAGTTTTGTTGCCTCAATTCATCAATGCCCCTAGACAAATCGTTGATTTCCTTCAAAAGGTGTTGGGCAAACTCCTCTTCTTTGCTCATTTTATCTCCCACGTTATCCCCCATATCTAGCCCCTCAATCTTCGGCTCAACGAAAACTGGATTAGGAGAAATTTGAAGTTGCCTTTCTCTGATTTTGTACCTTTGCTCTTATAAGTGACGTTTTGTATGTCCTCTGGTGTCATAGACTAATAGCTGCTCCCACCGGCTGAGCCAAGACTATGAGCTCTGATACCACTGTAATATCCCTAAGGAAAATTTTCAACGATAAACAAAGCACGCATAGTAAAAACCAACACAAAATTTTCACACAAATTAAACGCCAGGAAATGCACCAAAAACTGCGCAGTACTGACTCACTGAGCCATTTTATTATAAATAGATGGGTTACAATAGAAGCTCGGGATGCATGCACCTGGGCTTGCCCAAGGCAAGCTAACAAAGCCCAGGAGATGAAATCAGCTGCTATGCTGCTAGGAAGTTGCCCCCATAAATGCTCTACGCTGGCCCCTCAGAAACTACACTGTTGGTGGTATGAAATAGTTGATTTGGCCCTCCTCTAGTGCTCAGAAAATTCCGGGAAATTAACCCCGGTCTCCCCACAAATAACCTGCCAAACCAAAAATGGTTTGGCCAAATGTTGACCTCCGAAATTTGTCCCAATTTCTACGCTGATCCAGGAGGATCTAGATAACCCAAGGAGCATTATGAAGATATACTCATGTCAATCCTAGGTTGAGGATGTCTTTATTTTTAAGTAAATGTGCTCATATATTTGTAAAATAGAAATTGAAAATGTTGAGAGGATTTTCCTCAACAATTCAAAAATTCAATTTCTAATTTCATATTGAAGTTGATAGATTATTCTCATCCCTAAGGTTTTGGGGATAAGGCCCTTGAAATTAGAGATTGAGATATTTCCTCCATAGAAATCTCATGAGAAAATTTTAAGGGATATGAGAATTATTTCCTCCTTAAAATCAGAGATAAGGAGATATTTCCTCCTTAGTTTTGGGCTTTTAAGAGCTATATAATGCCATTCTATGTATAGGAAAGGTAAGGAGAAAGAGACTAAGGAGAGATTTTTAGTGCTTGGAAAGGGCATTTTCGAGCAGAGCTTGGATAACTCATAAGTCTTTCAGAGAATGGATGTATATTTGAGAGTTCTCGGCTGGCCACCCTGATGTAAAAGTCAATGTACATTTATCTCTATTCAGAAAGACAATAGATCGATTCGTCCTATTGGAGGCGAATCTGAAGAGGTAACCTAGTGGAGAGGGTGAACTCCATTATCAATTGTGTTGTTCTCTTTCTTGTGAATGTTTGCTTATGTTATTGAACATATTTTATTAAAGCATTCAATTAAATGATTTGTTAATCATTTTTCCATATACATGTTTTAAAGTTTAATCTAGGTGAGAACTAAAAGTTCAATTTCAGATCAAGTTGGTATCAGAGCAGTTCATTATCTGGTTTAGTGGGTACATCTTCCAGTTTCAGCTCAGGCTAGCAAAAGAAGGAGAAGGTAAATCGTTTTGATTCAAAATGTCATCTGTTGATTCCTTTCTTCAACAAAATTGGAAAACTTTCTTAACCATGAAAGAAATGGTGGAAGAAATGTACAAGGATTTTCAGTTGCGTAAGCAGATAAATGAATTGGAAGAGAGTAATTCAGCACTTTGAGAGGAGAATCTCAAGCTGAAAAGATTGCTCGAAGCTACAAAGGACAGAGATGTTTTGAAAGAGCCATTGAAAGATTCTTTCTATCAGCCATGTGAGAAACATAGTTCTCATGGAGCATCATCTTCTACTTCGTCATCGACAAAGATTCAAGAAGATAATCAAGTGTCCGAGGAGGAAAGAAGCATTTCATTTTCTATACCTTCTGATAATGATGTTAATGATGCATCGTTTGCAGATTTTGAAAATCATACCAAGGGGATTGGTATGAAATCGTTGACCAAGATGGGATACGACGGAAGAGACCTTGGGGTTGATGATCAAGGTATCATTAATCCTATTGAGGTGAAGAGACAACCTCATAAGGCAGGATTGGGCTATACAGAAATTGGAGAGTTCCAAATCTGCAGAGTCAAGAAAGTCTAATCATGGTGGTAATGGTGATGGAAAGCAGTCGCCACGAAGAGATGAGCACTTCAAGAGAAGAGCTAAATCTTGTTCTCCTAATCAAGGTTTGAAATCATTTCTGCGAAGGAATCGACGAGTGCATTTTTGTGTTCATTGTGGAAGAAATAGGCATCGGAAAGAGAATTGTTGGGATCTACATCCAGAGCTTCGACACAAGCAGAATAAACAGTTCTCGCAAATATATCTTCCGAAGTTGCGAAAGGAACCTGCAACAAAAGCACAAGCAAACAATATTCATGATGAAACAAAACCAATCAAAGAAAATCCATTCACCTGATTGGGTAAGCAATGGATATCGTTTATGCTTAATTAAATTCACCTGGTTGTCTTTTAAATGTTTTGTAAACTAGATGGAATTATTATTAAATTCTGGAAAGTGTATGGTTTCGGCTGCTAAACAGAAATTTGTAAAGAAACCAAGGCTTCATTGGAATCATTGTACTCCAAAGTAATCAACTTAGCATTTGAATGTTTTCTCTGCATTTTATATAGCACATATAAGATAATATTGTGTTATGGGATGATTGCTTCAGAATTATTTTGGTCAAACAGTGTTAATGCAAATTGCAAATAGCCATTCTCGATGTATGGCATTTCTCTGTTGAAACAGGAGATAGGAACCTTCGAATATTTGGCTCTCCAAATGCATCCTCTGAACTTGATGCCATTTATAACACTGTTTAGATATGGCAAGCAAATGACGAGTACAATTGTCGGCATATTATGCAAGATCACACAGTAGAGTATCTTTGTTCATGGAGCTGTTAGGGTTATCAACACAAAAATGGATCACAATCTTATTGACTCTTGTTGGTCCTGTGATATTGAACTTTTTTTATAAATATTATATGGAGTCTTTGTTTTTTCTTCGCAGTCAATTCAACCATTCATACCAGTAAACTCTGAGAATCACACTGCGCCACCACCAGGAAGGAGCCTTCCAATTTCAAGAACAGAACTGGCATGAAAGCCATTTTTTTCTTCTTTTTGAAAGTCCACTCACTTACAGTTAGGCACGTTTGTGGACTCAATCACGGAATTATCTGCTCATCGTTGAATATACACTTGTTCGCTGCCATCTCAACGACTCGGTAAAACTTGCAGTTTTTTTCGTTGACAAAGTCCCTTACCAAACTCTTTCCCCTGCCCTCACACCAGTGGCATTCATATCCATTCAAACCCCATTCAACCTGCAATGCATTCTCCAGTGAATAGCTAATTTCCCATAGAGTTCTCTGCACAAATTCGAATCTGAGTTCTTCAAGGAGTCCGACATTTCAGCAATTTGATCACTGGTCTGCGATTTTGTCGTTCAGGGATGACCATCGACTCTTGGCTTTCGCATCAGGATCGGGATATGATGATGAATCAGACGGATTTCTGAGCGAAAAATAAATCAAGAATCAAGAAAATCAGGATCCAGAGATGATGAGTCGGAAGGAAATCACAGCAAAAATACTCCACTGCCGAATATGAACGGATCATATCCAGCAATCTGCAAATGATATTTCCGAAGTTTTGAAAGTTATTTCTATCTAATCAGATGGATCATCGCTTCAGTTTTGGAGGAGTTATCGGCGCGCACATATTGTGGAGGATTTTTTTTTTTTTTTTTTTTTTTTTTTTCGGATCCACTGCAGAATTGGTTCCACGATTTCATAGATTTTGTGGCATGGTCAGCGGTGCCTCCAAATGCATAACTCCGCAAATGTTGGAAATCAATCCAAAAGGCGAGCACCAATTGCCAAGTCTGGTTGCGTGAATCCGTGAAATTGCGTGAGAGAGGAGCAGATCATAAGGTTGTGGCATTTATTGGTGAGCCGAGCATTATCACCATCATTGTCACTACCGTTGACTCGACAGCCTCGGAATCCTTATCACCATCGACGTCTGAGCGCTCAGTGTGGCGGAGCAGGAGATGCGATCGAAGCTTATCTGTGTGTGCAGCGAAGCCGAGGGGCTCCTGGAGATATCATCATTATTACTGCTTTAACAACAATGCAGTGCATTGTTGTGAAGGATCCAGTGATTCGGAGGGCCGCAACCTGCATGTTGTATGATAGATTCATCCGAATGGAGAACTTTACTATGCGTTTCTCTGTGTTGGGCAGAGTCAGATGAATGAATGTTGTTGCGGGAGCCATCAGGCAAACCATTGGGTGGACGGATTGGGCGGTCGCAACGCTAGTGCCATTGGAACAAGGCAGCAGGGATATGTAGTTGAACATCATCAAAGGGGCAGTGCGAGTGAAGGAGGTTGGATTTCTCGACTTGCAGCCATGCTTGTTGGTGAAGATCCATCGCAATGTTATGCCCTGATTTGTGGTAACCGTCACATGCACAATGGTTTGGCTAGGAAAGAAGATTTTCCATAAGTAACATATTACTGCCCACACTACCATGCACCAAATGGTTCATGTCAAGCAGGATTTGTTGATATGGTAACTGGATCAGGAAGCTCCAGTTTAGGAACTAATGGAATTGAAGGCAAGGTTGTGGAAAAGCAGACCCTAGCAGTGATGCAAAGAATATAGCCAATTCTAAAGTTGTCAGCATGTTGGCGAATGCCCCAGTTTCTGAGACTGCCAAAGAAACTGAGGGAACAGAGTCCAGAGAGCCAGCCAATTGAAGATAGCACTTTGCAGGATGTAAACTTGCTTGAGCACGAATATCTCAGTTCATATGTATAGAAAATTGAGCGTTTATTGTTAACAAGAAAGCTTTGAGCTTTGTTCAGTTATGAGTTCAGTTGTGCCTGATAGTTTTAAGGAAGCATCTCCATCTCAAGTTGCCACAGTTGCTACACTGGCTGTAGCATTTATGGAGACTTTTGAACAGGGACAAAATTGGAAGAACACATCAGGCTTCCTGGTTTCACTTCTTTTGGCCTTGGACCTTTCATTGGAGGTCTTATTCTTGTAACATTTGCAAGCTCGGTCATGATGCAACATTCAAAGCATGTTATGGAGAAGGGAGAATCAATGCGGAAGTTCAGCATCGATTCCAACAAGGTAGCATGCAAGATTACATCAAATACAAACAAAATTGTTCCCAAAATTCAGAGGAAGAACGAACTTCATTCAAAATCAACTTCAAATTTTTAATACTTTTAGAGGACTAAAAGTTTTTTAATGGGGAGGTTTGATCCAGGAGGGATCTAGACAAGCCAAGGAGCATTATGAATATATACTCATGTCAATCCTAGGTTGAGGATGTCTTTATTTTTAATTAAATGTGTTCATATATTTGTAAAATAGAAATTGAAAATGTTGAGAGGATTTTCCTCAACAATTCAAAAATTCAATTTCTAATTTCATATTGAAGTTGATAGATTATTCTCATCCCTAAGGTTTTGGGGATAAGGCCCTTGAAAGTAGAGATTGAGATATTTCCTCCATAGAAATCTCATGAGAAAATTTTAAGGGATATGAGAATTATTTCCTCCTTAAGATCAGAGATAAGGAGATATTTCCTCCTTAGTTTTGGGCTCTTAAGAGCTATATAATGCCATTCTATGTATAGGAAAGGTAAGGAGAAAGAGAGTAAGGAAAGATTTTGAGTGCTTGGAAAGGTCATTTTTTAGCAGAGTTCGGATAGCTCATAAGTCTTTCAGAGTATGGATGTATAGCTGAGAGTTCTCGACTGGCCACCTTGATGTAAAAGTCAGTGTACATTTATCTCTATTGAGAAAGACAATAAATCGATTAGTCCTGTTGGAAGCGAATCCGGAGAGGTAGCCCAGTGGAGGGGGTGAACTCCGTTATCAATTGTGTTGTTCTCTTTCTTGTGAATGTTTGCTTATGTTATTGAACATATTTTATTAAAGCATTCAATTAAATGATTTGTTAATCATTTTTCCATATACATGTTTTAAAGTTTAATCTGGGTTAGAACTAAAAATTCAATTTCAGATCATACGCTCCTCTCCAACTGTTGGACAAATCGACCCTACAGAAAATCACATTGTTTGTGGGCTCCAAAATGGTTTCTAAGATCAGCGAAATTCCTCCATGGATCACTCTCAAGCATCAGCTCACACATGCCCCCGAAAAGGCTTCCTCCCAGCTGCCACATGTGGAACGAAATTAGCTTTGTGCGGACCTACACAATCACTATTGATGGCACCCTGTGCCTAGTAAATTCCCACAAATTCGTGCTCCCCTATCACTCCAATCCTTCAGCAATTTATGGCCCCAATCAACCCTGAAGGCTCAATGAATCTCTTGCTCCAAAGACAGATCCTCCAAGTGGAGCGTATTTCCCTTCTTGTGCCCAACCTACTGAAGAAACTCCACGAAATGCTTGCCAAACTTCCGGATAGCTCCCAAACGTAGTGCAGATCACCTCTTTGGGCTAGCACTCGAAGTCCACCGAAGGTAGGGTGATTCTCGCATGAAAATCTGTGTGCTCAACAGCACTTGCAGACTTGGCCCTCAGCGCAAGCGTGCTAGGTAAGTGAAATAGTAAAATGATCAAAAGTCCCCAAAATGTGGAATGCATCTCCTATTTGATCTTGGGCCTCCAAATCTACATGTGGTCCCATACATCGACCTCCTCCTTTCTCTTCCCTCCAAGAATGTGTGTTAGCCAAGGAGTGTGTTTTTCCTCTTGGGGTGGCCCCCACCATCCACTGGCAATTCGATTTTATTCTTTTCTTTTATGTTGGGCCCTTCCTTTAGCTCAAAATTTCGAGTGGGGTCCCAAACCCGCTTTTTCTAAGTAGTAACCCAAGATTTGACAAATTTGGCAAAATTGATATTTCCCTTAGCAATACTGTTAAGTCGGAATATCACAGTAGATATTTATTTTTCTCCCTTTATTTAACTGTCGAGCTAATATATTACCACATTTTCCACTAGACTTAGGAAAAGTGAGTTTTGAAGGAATGGAACTTATTTTTTTATCCCTCAAAGTGTCTTAGTAAAAAGTTGAGGATGAGTGGTGTAATTTTGAGCACACATACCCCATACAACTTCTCTAAACATCACTTGTTACATTTTACATCAAAAATTTATTAAAATTTCCATCCAGCGGAAAATTTTAAAAATTTAAAAATTGAACCCTAGACCTAATAAAATTCCGTGAAATTTTTCAAGTGATCTAGTATGGTAATATACAATGACTCTAGACACTAGGACTCACCCAAGGCCTTTCCATCAAGCCGCACTCCAGATTTGGGGTTATGCTTGGAAGAAAAAGATCACTTAATTATTAAGTGTTCGAAAGTATCTTATAATTAACCAAGTAAAAAAATCCTCCCCGAGTAAACTCACTTGATGACAATGTCCCAAGTTATCTAGGCATGTTACATGACTCAATTCATTACACCAGAATCAATTTACAACATCCCTATAGGGCTTGCAGAATCTGAGTACAATATAGAAGAAGATGAGAAGAAGAAGTTTAACAAATTCTGATGATCTATGAACTTTGATAGTACATGAAGCCTCTGACATATCCTCCTGCATTGAGTCCTCAAAAAAAAATTAGGTGCAACTTCACTGGTCAACAAGACCATCATTTCCAAGGCCTCCTTCAAAAAACTAATCCCTAGCATTTCACAAGAGCAAGATCCCAACAAAGACATCCTCTTTCTCTTTCATAGCTTTGCCTCGAATTTCTTCATGAACCCTTGCATCTCACTTCAAGACAATAAGTACAAACTTCAAGGTGAAGAGTACATTGATGTGTTGAGAATTATAGCTCGAATAGGAACTCCTACACAAGTTCAATGTGAACATGCGAGAAGTAGTTCAAGATATTTCAAAAGCATGCGAGAAGTAGTTCAAGATATTTCAAAAGGTAATTTTATTTTCAAAAATAACTCTATTTTGTAATTCACTTTAGTAAAAAAGAAAAAAGTCAAATATAGCTAAGTCTAAAAACGTGTATCTCATCCATGCATGACTTAGACAAGTAGTAAACTCAAAAATAGATTAAGGTTTTCATCTCAACAGAGAGTATATTGACAAGTCGAGATTGAGAGCTTATACATAATTAAGCAATTGAGCAAATTCAACTAGGTATGTGTGTATGTGTGCCTGTGTGTGTGCCTGTGCGTGTGAGAGAGAGAGAGAGAGAGAGAGAGCAAGGCAATTCGGGAAAGAAGTATCCATACAGGAGCAGGTCCATGCAGATCATACAGGCAGATCTGTACAGTCGTACAAACCAGCGGTACAAGACATTCAATAGTATTGTTTTTTGCTTTTTCTAGCAGGTCATACAGCTCAGTTTCAAGGTGTTTTTATTAAGCGTGCAACTGCTAGTTTTTTAGCAGATTGAAGAGGTTTTCTTGTAAGTTTTTCAAAGGAATGAGAATCTGATTTTGAAGGAGTAATTACCTATGTATGTGTAAAACTCATCTTATGCTTCTACTAATTAGTTTCCATCTAATGTGTGATTGAAGCAATGGTCTGAATTTAATTTCTGCATTAATTAAATTCAACAATTTAGTTGTTTAAATGATATCATGAGGGCATTCCTCATCTAGGGTTATCAAAGTTGCTTTTCTGATTGAGATTAAGGATTTGAAACAGTAAATTAATTGCAATAAAGAAGGACTAGCAGTTAGAGGGTTTCAAATCTAATTTTTAGATCTGGCAGTTTGTGCAATAAATCTCAAATGCAATCAATTAGCCTTGGATTTGACGACATATTTGTAGAAATTTCTATTTTCCCACCCCGGTTTTCAGTTTCACCTTATTTCTCCAAATAGTTAAATGCCCTTTCCCATAGCCTTTTACATTCAACAAGCTGGAAAATAAATATTTTCTGAAAACACAAATTCTGGAAAATTTTCACAGTGTTGGAAATTGCAGAAATAAAAATCAGCAAACTAAAACAGCCACACAAAACATTTTAACACAGTGATTTTTGGTCAACATGACCCTGGAAAAACCCCCTACAACTCTTGGGAAAAACCAGTTCAAAAGCTTCTCTTTATTTTCTGAATATTGCTTTTACAGTGATGCAGAAATTTACACAGCAAAAAAAATTACAGCAACTTCGAAACAGAACTTATCTCGAAAACCGTGCCAAACTCCACCTCGATTTTCGTGCCCACAAAACAAAAAAATTACAGCAGAAATTACAGCCTTCAAAACTGTACAAAATGCCTCGAAAACAGTGTCGGAATGGTTGTACGGCCTCCCTCAAAATCTGCAATTTTCTCTCCTCAAAATTTGTACTCACTTGCCTCGAACTTCGTGCTCTGCCCTGATGTACGGATTTGCTGAAAGTTAGTGTTGCTGCTCTCCTTCTTCTCACTGCTCAGAAAATTCTCTTCAGCTTTCTCCTTCTCCTTCTCTCACTCTGCTCATGAAAGAATCAAATGAATGAATGACATTTTCTCTCATTTTCCTCCTTTAATAGAACTCTAAGTGACTTTTGGGTTATTCCCAAATCCAATGGCTGAAATAGCTTTAGATCTAGGGCTGAGATTAAATGCTCTTTTAAATCTCACTTTCTATTTTTTAATTCACCCCACTTTAATAAAGACCCGCTTAGTCATTTATTTCCAAAGTCACTTTTCCTTTCTAATTTTACATTAACTTTATTAAAGTCACTTTAAAATTAGACTTTAGTAACTTTTTCACTTAAAGTCACTTTTAAATTAGATTTTACTTTATAACTTCATAAAGCCACTTTAGGAGAAAAATTAAATTCTTTTGGACACTTTTCCCTAGGCCAAAGATCAAAGCCTTAGGGAACCACCTGTCCTCCGGTAACCAAATTTCAACACTCCCTCTTACCGAGGAAGGTGTTCCTCACCACACCCATCTTATCTCTGAAGTAGACATGCTTGCCCCATGGTAAGGCTTTGGTAAGAATATCTGCAACCTGCTCATCAGTGGGAATATATTCGAGCTTCACAGCTCCCTTCTGCACATAGTCTTTGATGAAGTGATATCTGATGCCGATATGCTTTGACCGATCATGAAATACTGGATTCTCTGTGAGTTTAATGCAACTCTGATTATCACAGTAAATCACTGAAGGTCTCAACGACTGACCAAATAAGCCAAACAACATCTTGCGAAGCCAGATGGCCTCACAACTAGCTAGACTGGCTGCCATATACTCTGCTTCCGTTGAACTCAATGCTACTGACTGCTGCTTTCGGCTGAACCATGACACCATTGCCGAACCCAACCCAAAACAACACCCTGAAGTGCTCTTCCTATCAGAAGCACAACCTGCCCAATCAGAATCAGTGTAACCTGCCAATCTCACTCCATCCCCCTGCCTGTAGTCCAGACCATAATCCACTGTCCCCCGCAAGTATCGCAAAATCTGTTTTGCAGCCACCCAGTGAACCTTCCTAGGCTCACACATAAACTGACTCATCGTGTTGACTGCAAAACAAATATCTGGTCTAGTGTTGACCAAATACATCAAGGAACCAATCAACTGTCTGTACAATGTGGGATCCACCAACTCGGAATCCGAAACATGGATCTTCTTCCAATTGGTGATCATCGGTGTCGACATGGGTTTACAATCCTCCATGTGGAATCTACCAAGGATGTCCACAATATACTTCCCCTGCCCCAGGAAGAAATGCCCCTCCTCCTGCCACACCTCCAAACCCAAAAAGTAATGCATCAAGTCGATGTCCTTCATCTCAAACTCCGACGCAAGATCTCTCTTGCAGTGCTCTATGAGTCTCTCTGCACCCGTAATGACCAAGTCATCCACATACAACACCAGAATGAGAGGCTCCTCACCTATCACAATGAAGTATAAGTTCGGATCTGCCTCACTCTTTGTGAAACCCATCTCCTGCAAGTATGTATCTATCCTGGAGTACCAAGCTCTGGGAGCTTGCTTCAAGCCATAAAGGGCCTTCTTCTGTCTGCACACATGGGACTCCTTCCCATGCACCTCAAAGCCCTGTGGCTGCTCAATGTACACCTCCTCCTGTATGAAGCCATTGAGAAATGCGGTCTTCATATCCATCTGGTGGATCTTCCAATCCATCTCTGCTGCTATCGATATAATGGAGCGAATCGAAGTATATCGAGCCACGGGAGCGAAGGTCTCCTCATAATTTACTCCCTCTACCTGGGAGAACCCTCTAGCCACAAACCTCGCTTTGAATTTCTCAATGTTGACATCTGCAGCATGCTTTACCTTGTAAAGCCATCTGGAAGTCACCACGGATTTGCCCTCAGGCCTCGGCACCACCTCCCAAACATCATTCTTCATGATAGAAGAATACTCCTCCTGCATGGCCTCTCTCCAGACCTGCTGGCTAGCTGTCTCCTCATAGCTAGAAGGCTCAGAGTCAAGGATGCTGGTAGCCATTGCCATATAGCTACAAAACCTCTCGTGCTGCCTACTCTCTCTAACCAAATTTCTCTTAGGCGCGGCAACGATGTGGCCTCTCCTTGCGGTATCCG
Organism: Pinus albicaulis; assembly: GCA_034641835.2. Classification (NCBI taxonomy): domain Eukaryota; kingdom Viridiplantae; phylum Streptophyta; class Pinopsida; order Pinales; family Pinaceae; genus Pinus; species Pinus albicaulis. Next base: position 509,730,349 of record CM076573.1, on the reverse strand, counting down.
GCCACTTGGGCTTCTTCCCGAGCACACCTCTCCCAATCGGGAGAACAACCTCTCCTCTCAAACAAAGTCCGAACTCCTCGACCGCGTTTGTCCGGCTATCCTCCCCGCCTAAACCCGAACCCAGACGCCGGGCACGCAGGAACGTCCAACGGTGGACTCCCTAGTGAATCGCTCTGTACCGTTTCTGCATGTCGCCCGAAGCACCACCCCCTCGACTTCGCGAGCCACCGCCACCGACCTTAACGTACATCGTCATAGATGTACCTCCGATCCTCCCGATCCCCGCCCACTGGATTCTGGACCACTCCAACCGCCTGGTGCTCCAGCCATCAGACACTGAACTCTCGTGACCTCCTGAAAGCTCGATCCTCCTCAAATCTCACATCCCGCCTGATAACAACTTTCCTCGAAGCAAGAATATAGACCCGAAAGGCTTTCGAGGTCTCACTATAGCCCACAAAAATACCCTTCTCTGCAGTGGGCTCTAGCTTGGTCCTCTTCTCCTTGCGTACGTAGGAGTATGCAATACACCCAAAGATACGGAAGTGACCAACATTAGGCTTCTTCCCAGAAAAAGCCTCCTCTGGAGTCACATGCCCCAAGGCATGATGTGGACAAGTATACAGCAGTATTGCAGACCTCTGCCCACAAAAACAAAGGTAATCCTTGATCATGTAACATGGCTTTGGCAGCCCCAATGATGGATCTATTCTTCCTCTCCGCAACCCCGTTCTGCTGCGGGTTGTAAGGAACTGTGAACTCCCTCCTAATGCCTGCCTCTGCACAATACTCAACAAACTCTCCAAGGGTGTACTCACCTCCATTGTCCGACCTCAGGGACTTGATCTTCTGACCTGTCTGTGTCTCCACAAGAGCTCTAAACCCCTGAAACCACTTAAAGACCTCACTCTTGGTCTTCAAGAAATAAATCCAGGTCCTCCTAGAGTGATCATCAATGAATAACACATAATACTCATATCCACTCAAGGAAACATGAGACATCTGACCGCTCACATCGGAATGAATCAAATCAAGTATCCCAATCGCTCTGCTGTCACTGCTAGGAAAAGGGGATTTGGCAAACTTGCCCATCGCACATCCTCTGCATGTATCAATGTGATCAGTACTGAAATCTGGCACACCTGTAGTGATGTCTCGTAATGTCCTCAAGGCTCCATGATACATGTGCTCCATCCTGCGGTGCCAAATCTCACACAGCTCAGAACTGCTAACTCTGTTGTCGGTGCTACTGCCCAATGCCATAAGGGGCTGAAATGCAAACTTGTACACCTTTGCATGGCATACACCTATCACTCTAGCTGACTCAGCTGGAGTACCCCTAGGATATATCAGCACCTGTCCTCTCTTGAACAATATCTCATACCCTCTGTCCTCCAATGCTGAGATGGATATGAGGTTATTCCTCATCCCTGGCACATATAAAACATCTGGCACCTTCAAGGGAGGTTTGGTTTCCCTATCAAATGTCAGTGTCCCCACACCAACTGCTCTAACAACACTGTCATCACCGAGTACTACCTCTATATCAGTGCCACTCTCTGAAAGCTCTGAGAAGTACTCACGGACTCCTGTCATATGACATGAAGCCCCACTTTCCACATACTAGATACCCGAAGATGCTCCGCTAGTCGAGGGAAATGCATGCTCCCTCTGAACCTCCGTGGCAGGTGATCCTACACTAGTGGACTCACAAGCACTGAACCCAAACTCTCAGTCAAATCTATCTGAAAAGTCCTCAATCTCTGCTGATGCTGCCATGGTCTGGTTCTTCCCCTTCTTCTTCTTCTCCGAACATACAACTACATAGTGTCCCATCTTCTGACAACTCCAACACTTCACTTTGGAGTAGTCCTTCTGCGTGTTCTCCTGTTTACCTTTACCTTTGCCTTTGCCCCCACCACCACTTGTGGAAGCATGCTTCTTGCCTTTGCCTCTCTTACCTCTGGCCAACAATGCTACATCCTCATCCTGCTCAACTGTCTTGGCTGCCCCAAGCTGACTCTTCCTGATCTCTGTCTGAATGCAATCATCCCAAAACCTCTCCCGTGTGGGAAGAGTCTCACGTGCACAAACCCCATCAGCAAAATTCAGCCATGAAGTAGGAAGGCCATTCACTGCAATCCGCACCAACTTAGTGTTTGGAATGACCTCTCCAACTGCTGCCAATGCATCTCTCACATTAGTTATCTTTGTGAGATAACCAGTTGCACTATCATTCTTCCCCATCTTAATGGTCTTCAGCTTCTCCCTTAGGACCATCTTTCTGTTCACATTGGTACTCTGGTAGAGATTGGTTAAGGCAAACCACATCTCATGAGCATGTCTCTTTCCTCTCACATGAGGAATCACATGGTCTTTAATACCATCCAGAATCAGCATTTTTCCCTTGTTATTCTTTTTATTATATGTTGCCAACTGAACAGCATCAGTAGGCACATTAATAGGCTATTGTTGGGTATGAACCATGATATCCCAGACTTCTCCCTCCTCAAAGATGCTCTGCATTCTTTCTCTCCAAACGCTGTAATTACTATGCCCATCCAACCTATCTTCCACCCTCAATCCCAATGACATCCTTGCTGTCCTAAAAACTGAAAATAGCACTGCTGTAGTAAAGATAAAAATTTTGTGTGTGAAAAATCAGCGTGCCAGAATTTTCTGAGTGAAAAATCAACAACCTGTAATTTTTCTCTTTGCTATCCCAAACTACACTTTCAGCACCCAACCTCTGATACCATGTAGAAATTTCTATTTTCCCACCCCGGTTTTCAATTTCACCTTATTTCTCCAAATAGTTAAATGCCCTTTCCCATAGCCTTACATTCAACAAGCTGGAAAATAAATATTTTCTGAAAACACAAATTCTGGAAAATTTTCACAGTGCTGGAAATTGCAGAAATAAAAATCAGCAAACTAAAACAGCCACACAAAACAATTTAACACAGTGATTTTTGGTCAACATAACCCTGGAAAAACCCTCTACAACTCTTAGTGAAAACCAATTCGAAAGCTTCTCTTTATTTTCTAAATATTGCTTTTACAGTGATGCAAAAATTTACACAACAAAAAAAATTACAACAACTTCGAAACAGAACTTATCTCGAAAACCGTGCCAAACTCCACCTCGGTTTCCGTGCCCACAAAACAGAAAAATTACAGCAGAAATTATAGCCTTCAAAACTATACGAATAGCCCCGAAAACAGTTCCGGAATGGTTGTACGGCCTCCCTCGAAATCTGCATTTTTCTCTCCTTGAAATTCGTGCCCACTTGCCTCGAACTTCGTGCTCTGCCCTAATGTACGGATTTGCTGAAAGTTAGTGTTGATGCTCTCCTCCTTCTCACTGCTCAGAAAATTCTCTTAAGCTTTCTCCTTCTCCTTCTCTCACTCTGCTCATGAAAGAATTAATGAATGAATGACCTTTTCTCTCCTTTTCCTCCTTTAATAGAACTCTAAGTGACTTTTGGGTTATCTCCAAATCCAATGGCTGAAATAGCTTTAGATCTAGGGTTGAGATTAAATGCTCTTTTAAATCTCACTTTCTATTTTTTAATTCACCCCACTTTAATAAAGACCCACTTAGTTATTTTTTTCCAAAGTCACTTTTCCTTTCTAATTTTACATTAACTTTATTAAAGTCACTTTAAAATTAGACTTTAGTAACTTTTTCACTTAAAGTCACTTTTAAGTTAGATTTTACTTTATAACTTTATAAAGCCGCTTTAAGAGAAAAATTAAATTCTTTTGGACACTTTTCCCTAGGCCAAAGATCAAAGCCTTAGGGAACCACCTGTCCTTCGGTAACCAAATTTCAACAATATTCCATGGTGTCCCAAATTTCTCATCATCAAATTACTAGAAAAGAATGATCTCTAGGATATTATCAAGCATGTTGTGACTTCGCCTGCACATCCTAACTTTGAGACACTTTGTGATGATTGTATCCAAGAGGAGAATCAAATAAAGTCAAAGGCCAACAAAAAGAGTGGTGATGAGAACCTAGCTCTATTTAGCCAGTCAAATAAGGGCAGAGGTAAAGGACCTAGTAAGGGTAAGGAAAAGAATGAGTCAAACTAATAGTCAGGTACAAAGGACTTGAGTAAAATCAAGTGCTTCATTTGTCATAAGAATGAGCCATTGAGCATTAAGCATAATAGTGTCCAAAGAAGAAGGGTAAGGAGAAACAGGTAGCAACCTCTACAAAAGCTTTGAGGAACAAGTTTGTTGCAAACTTTGAAAAGGATTTCTTCATGATATGTGGCCTTTCTTCCAACACAGTTCTGAGGTATGTGTGGTGTGCGAATAATGGATCATCTCAACATATGATAATAGCTCGACAATTATTTTTTAGTCCAAAGAACCAAGACTCAAGAATACATGTTGATCTTGGTGATGATACCATGTACCCAGTTGCAGGATTTTCTATGATTCCATTCCAACTTGAGTCAAGTAATTCTTTCGATTTGATGATGTCTTGCTTGTTCCAAGTCTTTGGAAGAATTTTCTTTTGATTCTTTGCAGCTGAGTTCAAGAACTAGCAAGTCCTCATCAAGTCGAAGGATTCTAAAAAAGATACAACTCAAGTAATAGGAATTAGAAAAGGTAATTTGTACTTGTTGCAAGGTAAACATGTTCAAGCCCTAGTGCATAAGAGTGACACATTGTGCAAATTATGGCATAAGTGGACGAGGCATTTGCACCACAAAGCATTTCCTATTCAGAGGGAAATAATCATACGTCTTCATGAGTTTAATATTGCATAGCTAGAATGCCAAAGCTTCTTTCCCAAGCAGAAAGCATAGGTTTAAGAGGATTCTAGACCTAGTACATAAGGATGTGGGAGGACTAATGTGAAATTTGAATAGTATCAATTACAAGAAGCAAGCACTATGTTTCCTTCATTGATAACTTCTCCCACAAGACTTGGACGTACTTTTTAAAAACCAAGAATTAGGTCTTTAGCAGGTTTTAGGAGTTCAAAGCTCTAGTTGAAAACCAAACAAAGAAGAAGATCAAAGTCTTCATATCTAACAATGGGGGAGATAAGTTAAGGTAAAGATAAATGTATTAATGTCCAACCGATGACCACAAAAGTAAATCAATGGGACTATGATAGATACAATGATGTTGGTACAAAGTGGGAGCACATAAGTGGCTCCAATATAAGACAGAAACCAAGAATTAGGTCTTTAGCAGGTTTTGGGAGTTAAAGCTCTAGCTGAAAACCAAACAAGGAAGAAGATCAAAGTCTTGATATCTAACAATGGGGGAGATAAGATAAGATAAAGATAAATGTATTAATGTCCAAACGATGACCACAAAAGTAAATCAATGGGACTATGATAGATACAATATTTTTGGTACAAAGTGGGAGCACTTAAGTAGCTCCATTATAAGACAAAAATCAAGATGTAAAAGAGCATACTAATCTAAAACCCTAGACGACCAACTCCAAAGAATGAAAAGGCAATCTAGGAGAAGGATGCACAAGATGAGTGGCACATTGTCCTATGGCACTAGCCGTAAGAGGTGATCCTAGATCACTAGAGCTCTCTTCCAACATCTGAGGTCGAATCGAGAAAACTCAACATAGATGTTTGTCCTATAGAATAACAAGGGTGGGGCTTGAACAAATATTGTGAAATTGTCTAAAAGGGTGGGCTCGTCGTTGAGGTCTATAAGGCCTCAACATGCAGCTGAACTTATTACTGGAATGGGGTCTGGTCTAAGGGTGCCTCTCGGATCTCATTGAGACAAGAATGGAGCCTCGCATCCTCTCGGATCTCACTGAGACAAGAATGGAGCCTCGCGTCCTCACTGATCTGCAATCATGTCTTCATTTGTCATATGGTGCCCTGAATAGTGAGCACCGTAAAAAAAAGAGGCAATATGCCAAGTAGAACTTGATCTATAGAGAAGATGTGGTTAAAGGATAGAAGCGTGAAACGAAGAGCCTCCTACATATGTAATGCCAAGCATCTATGGTTGGGTATCTAAAGAATCAACCAATTGTCTGTATATCGAGGAAAAGACAGTGGAACCACTGTTGAATCTCATAATAAACTAGACAATGGAAGATGAAGTACCCCTCAACCTCTACATCCTAGAGATGGCACAACTAGCATATCATATCTGAGCAACAAATCTGATGGTCACTCTAAATCCATAATCGATGAAACCCAACTCTAAATTGGCCTAGGGGTATCCAAAGAGCATGCATCTAGCGGCGAGATGTTTAAGGAAGTTGAATAATAAGTCCATCTCTTATAACCATGAAGTGCTCAACGTAGAAGACCATCTTTAAGCATAACCCACCTTTGGGTTGATCTAAGTGACCCTCACAAACTGCTTATAGTGTCCTCTATGATGATCATGTTCAGCACCTGTCGTGGAAGTAGAAGGTGACCAGGTGCATCCAAGGAATATTTGAAAGGGGGAGGTGATCAATCATAATGCCAAGGGATGCTAGAAGATCCGAGACACCAGCAGACTAGCATCAAGAACGAGCCTAGTTAATGACGAAGGTTCAAAAATTGCATTGGACTTTTGGGAATTGAATGAAAAAATTATATTCTTACGATACTCAACCTCTTCAGTTTCTGACAGCTTTGGTCTATTATTTTTTCTTTACTTATTTTTGGTTTCGTATGCAAAGTTAAGCAAGTTAATTGTTCATGAGTAGGCTCATTGCATCATGTATTTATATGCATCATCAAACCCTTGTATTTTACTTGGAGTGCCTTCTTACTTTGAATTCACAAATGCGAAAAAATAATATTACAATTACAATTTGAAAGAAACATTTTCCTCAGATAGCCACAAGAGTTGATTAAGTCTGCTAGATGCAAAAAAGGAACTACTTAGTAAATTGTGGGTGACTGTGCTAAACAAATTTGCAAGCCTAGGTTAGAATGGAGCGACCTGATCCAAAGTTACATTACAAATTTAATGCTAAAAGGTTAAATGGCCAAATAGTGTAGTAGATTTTTCACCATCTAGTAAAACCTACGTTATATCATATATGTGCATACCTTTACACCTGTTAAATGAGAGAGAGAGAGAGAGAGAACCTGTATGATGCTGAGCTCTTCCTTGGAGGTATCTGTTACATAGAAAGGCCAAAATTCTTTAGAAAGCATATTACATTTAGACCTTAGCAGATGAAATAACCAAAGAGAGTACAAGGGAAAGTTAATTTCTCTAGATCTAAATAAGGAATTTGGACTCATTACTATCAACGTCACAAGCATTAATGCAGATGTATAAGAAAGGAGGATTGTAATTTGTAGTATATCAAGTGTCATGTTCAAAATTCTCCCTTCCCTAATGAGATCATTCCTCATAAGATTATTCAATAATTCTTTATTATTGTATCTCACTAATACCTTTTAGATCACCTAGTCTCATGCTGGAAAGATTGACCACATCTTCCCTAATGCAATCCCACTAGCTTGTTGTAAGGAGAAAAACTCTAAAAATGAAGAATTCATTACAGGATAAAATGTTTTTGAGTATGAAGGTTTCCTTAGTCATAATTATGATTGAATTTTCCAGAATTATGCTATGTAAAAGTTGTGAAACACCACAACATTTCGAGTGGACACTCCACCCATCAAGGGGACAAAATGAATTTTCTGTAAAATAGAGAATAGGGGGCCTATGAATAGATTATATATGATGCAAAAGTTAGCCGTTGTAAAAAATTTATTAAAATAATAGAATATATATCAAAAGGGGGATTTGGTCAAAGTAAAATATTATTATTAAAGAAAAAAGGGGGTTGATCAAAGTAATAATATTACCACTAATGAGGACTCAAGTCGAGGGGTAAGGACATTGAATCTTTCTCTTGCCAACCAGCCAAGATCTTGAGTCAAGGCTTATGCACAGGTGTTGCTTCACACGACTGGACAACGTAGGATGTAGACTAAGCTAAGGAGGCACTGCCTTAATCGACCTTAAACTAATATAATATTGATGTTATGAAAGGTGACTAAGTCAACAAAGCTAAAAGGGGAATAAAGACCTTATTAAACACAAACCACCCAAGGAGGCTTGGGCCATCAAATTAGATCATATAGAAATAATAACTATGAAAGAGGTCACAGGGAAAAAATTCCAAGCATAACCATAAAAACATAAATAGTATCAACAGAATTGGACAAGGTAAACCAAATTAATGAACATGCAGAAGAGGGAAAACTTGATATATGAGAAAGTTGGGTTAACGGTATGATTCAATCGAAAAATTAAATGAATAATATAATGAAATGATAGGTTAGATAAAGAAAAAAGGAAGGGTTAGAGGAATAAAGGGAGGAGAAAGCAAGTGGAAAGGTCTACTGATGTAGGTGATGGATGATGGACTTCCGTAAATGGTTAGGTTTATAGCCATCTTCTCAATTAAAATATTAGGGTGTTTTTCAATTCCAAGGCCTTCCATGATAATTTGAGATGAGAAATAGAGCATTATCATTAGGAATTTTGCTTGATCAAAGCAAATAAGGTGTTTAGTATTATAGGAATACTCTACAATTTTTTATTTTGTAAGGTGGTTATCAAGAGTGTCAACGATATGTTTTTTGACATAGAATTCGATAGACCTACCAGTTTGGCCAATGTAGGATTTGCCACAAAGCAAGGAATTTGGTAAACACCTAAGGGCAGCATGGGGCTGGGTTTATCTTTAATGCTTCTAAAAAATTGCTTTAGAGTTTTGTGGGGCTTGAAAAGAGTTGGTGTTCTTCTTTGCTAAGATCTTAGAAATGTGATCAATAATGCTATAAATGTATGGGAGCAAACTTAGGGCCTGGGGAGGAGGAATGGAGCGGGGCTTCTAGGATTTTTGAAGGAGGGTGGAGTGGAAGGCTTTGTTAATTGTGATATAGAATAGTCATTGATAGGAGAGTGCCAGTGAGGTGGATCATTCTTTGTCTAAGAGGCGAGGAGCAGAAATACAAATGGCTCTGGTTACAAGAGTTTCACGTACAGCAAATTTTTGAGGCAGATGGTGGTGTGATTGGGCATGAAAATATTTATTTGTATTTTTTCAATAAACATAGTGGGATAGGGAGCCATCTAGTCGATGAGTGAATAGAACGTCCAAGAATGGGATTGAATTGTCCTTTTGGATTTCCAAGGTGAATATATGCGGGGGAGATATGCTGTTAAGGTGGTAAAATTAAGGAGGTTTAACCATAAGGCCAGATAATGGAGTCATCAACGAAAATAAACCAATCTTTGAGCTTGAAACAGAAATTGTTGCCCAAACAACCTTAAAACTGCATTCACGACATTTAATATAAGGTAATCCCAAAACTCTCCCTAAGAATTCTGGAAACAATATCCTGTATGTCCAGAATTCATTTTCAATTTATAAAATGCCTTCGGACATCAAAAATACATCTGGGCTTTTTGTGTTTGCCCAAAACAGCATTAGTGGTTTTCCACCATTTTCTAGAACAGTTAACACCATTTCTTGACAATTTTTTGAAACCTCTGGATATAATTGGTATTCAACAATGATTTTCCTTTTTTTAGTTCAAATACAAAAAGAAAAACTCTAGTCCCACTATGCTTGTAGAAATTCCCTGGGTGAATTGATTAGGTTCTATGACAAAAGAACCAAGACCTTCAAAATATTTGATGTGGAAATTATTCATGAATACTTGGCATCTATCAAGTCTAATCCTTTAGATAATCTGAGATGTATATAATCACAATAAGAAGTTAGAAGCATCAAAATTTATACCCAAATGCTAGTTCTTCGATATTTTCTATCACAATCAAGAGAATGAGAAAACTCATCTAAGATTGTAGCAGCAACTGCCTAGCTCTTTTAAATGGCTAAACATGGAAATATTTGAAATCCTTGTTCTCCTAGAACATTCATTTTAAGCTAGATGTCTATGCCAGAATATCATGAGGCCATACCTAGAATCAGGGGTCAAATGTAGACAATAATTGGCAAGAGGTAAGCATACATATTATAGGCATATGCCAATATTTAATATATGTGCAAAGAAAACATATAAAACCCATCTTGCCACTTTCTTTCTCTTAGGCCCTTCATTGCTTTTCCTTTATTGTTTTATGTTCGATTGAAATGATAAACTTGATAGAGAGATAATAGATTTAGTTTGAATTTACTTCCCCTGTTTCCATAAACTATTTCCTGGAATTTCCAGTTTTCTGTGGTGATTTCTTAACAAGTCTATGCCAAGTTCTCTGTCCTTACTAGACCCTTCTGGTTCCCATTTCAGGAAATCTGTTTCCTGTCATTTCCCATTTTTTGATTCTGATACTTAGGGCACATAACACTTAATATGAATGCTGGCTATTTATCTTGTGCCAGTGTGGTGAACAAATTTGCTAGTCTTACCTAAATTGGTTATTTTATTTGTAGGTCACCTATAAATTGTGTTCTTTGATCTTGGGATAGAGTCATTCTACTGACTATCCTAATCACAGTTGGGTAATTTCATCACTGAATGAAGAAGAATTCCGAGTAAATAAAGAATAACAAAAATGCAACAGATAGTGCAAGAAAGACTAATTTACTCAGGACACATTCATATGACATTCATTACGACCGATATCCAAGATTAATACTTATCTTATAAGTTCAATAACAAGCTACAAAACACAATAATTCTTCCTTTCTCTTGGCTCACACCTGACTAACGAGGGCATAACTGATTGATATGTATGCACATGGCCATTACAATAAGCATAAATGAGGCATTTTTAAAAAAGAGGACATTGCCCAGAAATTTATCATGCAGCACAATATTTGTTAGTTTTGGTTTGGAGTAGTCTGTAATATGTATCCACAGAAACCAGGAATTCGATCTTATGCTTATGTCATTGGATTTGTAAAAACATGGAAGTGAAAATATTTTTCAACGAGTGCTTGGCTAGTTAATTGGTCTATTGGAAATTTTAACAGGCAGTCAAGGGAATCCAAATTGGCAACCAGCAGTGCTTGTCATTCATCCAAAGTGGAATATGTTCAGGTGAAATACCTTGAATAATATTAGAAAACAGAGTAATTGGAATTGCAGTGGATTCCATTTAAGGGATATCATGAGAATGCTCTACTAGTACTGCAAAAGTGGTCAGTGGTGCAAAAGTTGTAGTGACAGTGACAGCTACAAAATAAGTTTCTAGAATGGGTGAGGTTGTCATTGGAGTTGAACTAGCTAGAGTTTAAGTGACTAATGTCAAGTTGGCAAGTGCAAAGGTGGTTGGGGCTAAACTTTCCAACGTAAAATCTAAGGTGCACAGATTTATACAAATGTAGATGACAGTGGAAGGAAAATAAGAAATAGATTTTATCATTTTGATCAATGATGTTGTCAACAATATCTTTCTCACACACCCTTATATCATGTCACATTAAATTTATAACAGCCTTGTTAGCCCACATGTCAGCAAGGGTACTTATCTTTTCACATTGCATCTATCACTATTGCAAGCCCAAGGTCACAAGTCAAAATCCTTGTAAAAACCATGTGAGTTTTGATGAAAATGTAGCGAGCAAGGTCTTCTAGCTTGTGCCTTAGCCAGTGAAGACCTTGAGTTGTCCTCATAAGTTAGACTTCAATTAGGATGAGTTATTTCCAGTTTACTGGAATAATCATCAAGTTAGCATGCTTAGAGTTGGAGCTTCAATTAAATGAAGTCTTCGTTACTTTGACTACAGAACGAGGTAGCAATTAGCAGTTTAGCTAGAGAGAGTTAGTCTTCAGTCTTGATTGAAGGAAGGTCGAGTTAGTCTCCAATGCTGATTGGAGAGAGGACGAGTTAACAACTCCACTGATGATTGGAAGGAGAGCGAGTAACACTTCTAGTTAACTCGCAATCAGAACTCAAGTTCTAAATTTGGAACTAGGCCTCCTTGCGTGTTCGAATCGGGCCTATAAAGGAAGGATGAAGGCACAGGAAATCATTATTGTTTTGCACAAAGGTTTGCGACAAGATAGAGCTCCCGAGTTAGTGTGAGAGAGACTTGATTGTGGAGCACGGGAATTGTGTCCTAAAGAATAGGAGTACAAGTGTGTTAGGATTTAGGAGGATTCGTTGTGCACAAGGAGTTGGGGTCCTAAAAAATAGGAGTTCAAGTGCACTAAGAAATAGGGCCTACAGTGTGCTAAAAAATAGGAGATCAGTGCAAGAAATAAGGGGCTCAAGTGCGGAAGGAAGGAGGAGCAAAATTGAAGCAAGACAGCCAAGTTTGCACTTTGCAGAGCAAGTCAGGGAGGCAACAGAGGAAGAATTGTGGGCAGGAACTGAGATCAAGAAGTGATCAAGGCAGGCCAAGATCAATTGTATTCGCTGAGATTTGTGTCAGAAGCAAATAGCTTTCTCAAGATAGACAAATTACTTTGTAATAGATTCAATTGTTCCAAGACAATCAATAAAATTTCCACATCAAGCAAGCAGGTTTTCCCTGTTGGGTTTCCTGAGAAAAATAAGTGTCAATTTGTGTGATGTGTTTTTATCTATGTTTTTTATTCAGTTGCTTATAAGTTGTTAAGAGGCTTTGTATCTTGGTGAAACTTAACTAGTTTCAATTTTCAATTATTCATCTAAGTAGTTGCAGAGTTTCATGGAAATTTAACATGGTATCAAAGCAGAGATCAGTATAAAGGCTGGCACCATATTGACCAGTTAGTGGACAACGCAGATCAAGCAGAAGGCTTGTGCTAGAGTTTGAAGAGCAGAGCAGTTCTTTGGATAGGAGTATGGTGTTCCAAGGACTAAGGTCAGATCACAATTTAGAGGGAGCCTCGAGTTTTAATCATGGAAGGAGAGGATATCCGTGGTGTTGAAGATAATGGGGTGTTCGAGTTTGTGAAACAAGCAATACGACCACCTCAAGATGCCCAACATTTGATCCAGCATAACAAGAATGACACCAAGGCAAGGACGATTATTCTTTACGGGATCAAAGATCATATTATCGCTCATCTCTAAGAGAAGAAGACAACATATGAGATGTTTAAAGCTATCTTAGATTTGTATCATGGTTCCAGCGATGCGAGGAAGCTTTCTCTCAAGGAGAAGCTAAGAAGTATCCAGATGAGAAAAGGAGAGCCTATCATCACATATCTTTCGAAGTTCACTCAGGTTCGAGATGAGCTAGGTGGAGTGGGCATTATTGATTGGGACATTGCAGACCTGACTTTTGTATGACTGGTCATTCATCAAGCTAATCTGAGTTTGGTAATAGGAGTTAACCATCAGCAGTAAGGGTCTCTACAGTTGTGGCACTATTCTATTGAAGAAAATTGCAACTAGGTTTTTAATATCTTGCAACAGTAAGCAGTGGGGACTCATCATCATTTTGACCATAGCAATCTATTCATTGTCATATTAGCAACAATGTTATCAGAACCGAACCGGTTCTGAAAAACCGGCCGGTCCGACCGGTTTGGAGGCAAAACCGGTCCGAACCGGCCCTCCGAACTGGAAATGACCGGTTCGGTACTAAACCGGCCGGTTCAGTGACGGTCGGTTCCGTACCGGTCCGGTTCGGACCGGTTCAGAGACCGGTTCCACCGGTTCACGAGCCTGGGCACTAAAAAAAAAAAAAAAAATTCTTAATTTTTTTTTAATTTTTTAATTTTTTTTCTAAATTATTATTTTTCCTAGTTAATAACGCTACCCTAGCCCCCCCTCAAGCTACTTAAACACCCCCACCCCCTCTATTTCCCTCACACTATTCATGGTAATGTTAAATTCTTAAAATAAAAGTGACATTCTCCTTAATCTTCATTTTCATCCTTTTACTTAAATTTTTAACATTACCATGAAATGACTCAGGATGTTTGAGAGTGGTTCCGACCTCATTGGATTTCATATGGAGAAAGTAGAATTTTAGATCTCATTCAAAATCCAGCAAACTTATCAGTTTTTTAGGATTTCAGGATTGGGTTATTGCAATGTTTCCATCGAATTTTGTCATGTATTAGGGTATGGAACTCGTATTTAATCAAGAGCACCAATCCCTCTATGTACCTTGATGTTAGTGACATTGGTTCTCAAACTCCTCTATCATGACCCTACTAAAAATGTACCCATCACTCAAACAAAACCTTGACTATCGAAGATGATAGATAAATCTATGTTTAAATCAATGAATTAAGTATGAATTTGTGTAAAAAATATCTAATTTTTAATATATTAATATACATATATATATATATATATATATATATATATAATAAAATAATATATAACGTATCATATCCCAGAAGTATGTTGTTCCGGGGTCACCGTACCCGTATCCGATTCTTCGAATCCCCGTATCCCCGTATCAGGTGACTTAGGGATTCTGATGATGATTGATGATTTGATCATATGTAGCTTGTAGTATTGTAGGCTATAGTATAATACTATGATCTAACATGTTATTTTGGACTATAAAGGCCTTTCAGAGCCTGTTTCTTGATGTTTGTTACATTTTTTGTTCAGCGCTGTTTTGCACTAAGTGCTATTTTGGCTATCTGCACCTATATAATGAAAACTTTTGCATATTTATGTTTAAATGGTTTGGATTAATATGGCTGTACATGAATATATCTGGTTTTTCTTTAAAATATGAATATTTTATGTGTTTTTGGTAAACCGTTTTTTTTTTTCCGGTTTTTTTCCGGTTCCGACCGGTTCCCGGTCCACAAGGTTTTCCGGTTCGATAACCGGTTCGGTTCTGATAACATTGATTAGCAATGCCCATTATTCTATAGCAGGCAGTAAGGGTTCCGTAATTGGTTTTCTGATCTTTATACAGCAGTCAAGGATTCATCCTACAACACAACAACAGGAAGAGTAACATTGTCTTCTCAATTGAAGTAGGGTTTCATCATTTTCTGAAGTTAGGGTTTTGAAGGGTTACAATGTTGGGATTTCATTGTCATATCATTCTGCAGTAGTCTATTCATTGTAAAATGAGTCATTGTCCCTGGTATGGGAGCCCACACTATCTTGTAAATGAGTCATTATCCCTGCTACGGAAGCCCACAATAGTTGGTCTAATCTATTGTCATTTTCAGGATGGTTAGGTGGTGCTAGGAGGGTGGTTGAAGTCACCTTCAGGTTGGTTCTTGAAAACACATCAGTGTGGTGCTTGCAGGGGGTTGGAGCGTCCTTCCGCTGGGTGTTGGTAAAATAGGGTGTAGAAGCATCATTTCAGGAGTCGGAGTTGTCTGATAACACTAGAATGTTTTCTCTAGAGTACTAGGGAGATGGGGTTTCCCTTTCAGTTGGAGCTGAATCATTGATGTACTTGTAAAACTATTAGAAAAACTTTTAGTGGTTTTTCTCCTAGAAGGGTTTCCACCTAAAAAATTTTGGTGTCTACTGTCTTTGATTCTGTGCACTATTGATTTATGGTTTAATCAGATGATGAAAATAATTAATGCTCTAAGAAAGTAAGATTAACTAATTGTAAATGAAATACTAATTCACCCCCCTCTCAATATTTCCAATAATTGTTATCAGAGTCAATCTCGATACAATCAGTCTAACCGTTGAAGGGATATCATTGAGCACACCAAGAATGGAGCTCCTCTGTTCAATGGGCAGAACTATGCATTATGGAGTGGAAAGATGCAAGTATATATACTTGAACAAGGATATGATATTTGGGACGTTGTTGAAAATGGTTACATTGCACAATCCTCTCCTCCAACAGATGAGAAAGGTAAGAAACTTGTTGAGAATTATGTCAAAGCCAAGAATTCCATTATAAGTGGACTCTCTGAATCTCTCTGTGTAAGGTGTTGGGTTGATTGAGCTCTGATTTTCTCGGCCACTGTGGAGATATCGATACATCAGACGATAGGGTTTTGTGAAGTCTTGAATTGAATTTTTGGGGATTCGTTTGGGCTTATTCTTACAAACGTTTGAAGGGACATTGGATTACAAAGACCTGAAGCAACCTAGTTCTCCTCCATCTCTGAGTTTCGGCCCTCCATTAGGGCATAATTTTGTGGCTTTTGCACCTGGAGATCAACCAAGTTTTTGTTGGTTTATGGCGTAATTTTTAGGCTTAAAGGGGTTTCTTATTGTTTTTGTGTTGTAAGATGAATCCCTAGCTGTTGTATAAAGATCAAAAAACCAATTATGGAACCCTTATTGCCTACTACAAAATAATGGGCATTGCTAATATGACAATGAATAGACTATTGTAGCCAAAATGATGATGAGCCTAGACTGCTTATTGTTGCAAGATGTTAAAACCCTAGCTATTCCTCTCCCTCTTTCTAAGAGAAACCTCTAGCCACAAATCTCGCCTTATATTTCTTGATACTTCCTGTTGTCGCTCAGATTGTATAGGGATCGCGCAACAACGACTCAAGTCAGGGGTTGTCACTCTGATCCTCAACCTCTCTATTCTAGTTGTCTCCCATCAGCAAGCTATGGGGGGTAGTCCCTGTGGAAGATGGAAATCAAATACAAGTTGGCAACCAACAATTCTAGGAGACACGATTGAATGGTCTAGCCACTTGGTTGATTCAGCAAGCTTTTAGAGATTAGATTAAATTACTTATGAAACCAACGCCTTATGAAGTCAACTTACTTGCTTTAGATAAATTAAGGACCAAATGACCAAATGAACAATCGTTG
Organism: Pinus albicaulis; assembly: GCA_034641835.2. Classification (NCBI taxonomy): domain Eukaryota; kingdom Viridiplantae; phylum Streptophyta; class Pinopsida; order Pinales; family Pinaceae; genus Pinus; species Pinus albicaulis. Next base: position 509,713,696 of record CM076573.1, on the reverse strand, counting down.
TCTGGATGCTTAACTATCCTATATGCTATGCAAATCCTATGATCTAGGTGTGATGCAAGAATCTTGATTACTTTTAATTATATGTCTATTCTAGGTGTATCCTTCCTCTTAACTATTTTGAAGCTAGTCTCTACAGTAGGTTGTGAGAAAGAGGCCAAGGGGAAGCAAGCAGAGACCTGATTAACGATACCTCCCCTTAGGTACTAGCCACCCGATGCCTTCGGTGCTGCAGAGACTGTGGCTCTGACGACTGCAAGCTCACCATGTTAACCCCTAAAGAGGTGTTAGGCTCCTCAAGCTAGATGAGAAAGGTGGTCCTATTTTCTATCAACCAAGCTTATGCTTAGAGGTAAATTATTAATGCAACACTAGCTCTAGAATGAGATGCAAGGTTATTGAGTGTTTCTTGAGTTAATATTGTTTATGTTAAGCACTTTAGTTATGATTTGATCTTAAGTTATATCAACAAGTACTTATCAATGGAAAATAAGATACAATCTCAACCACAAGAATATGTGCCAACAAGATACAAGAGATATCCATGATACAATTGCTCAAGTGCTTAAAACATAGATCACCAATATGCTTAACATAAAGTTATCATCCACAAAAGCTACTAATTATGCAATAATAAGAGCAATTATCCACTTGAGACAAATTAGAAAATAGATGATTGATGCTTAATTAGAAATCTTCCAAGATATGCCAATATTTCTCAATAATTACCTTCTTCAATGTTAACAAGAGAATTAATGACACTTATTAAGAGATATGCAATTAGATTCACCAATCCTTAAGTCAAGAACACCTAGATCTTAGATGCCAATATTGCACTTAGATCACAACTATCAATTAGATTCTCAATTAACCAAGGCTCCTTGATATTTATAGATCACAAATTGCCCAAGAGACATCTAACGATATGTGAAAATTTCTTAATCTAAGAAACTCTACTGTTAAATCTCGATTTACTTCTCCTACTTGATCAAACATACAAGTTATTAATCTGAATATTCAGAATTAACAGCGAAGTAAATACAATTAACAGCCTACACATACATATCATTTACTGAATAGCATGCTCATATGACAAAGTGACACACAGATTTTTCAGACAAATGTCCCCGCAAAAACGCAATGCGGGAGAACCGGTGCAGCAGATATGAGGGTTTATTATTATTAAGCAGCAGTTTCTGAGTACATCTAGGGTGCCATAAACTTGGCTCACCCAATAGAGAAAACCTCGGCAATCAGAGAAAATGTGAGATATACCTCACTCTCGCAAGTCCTGGCTGATCCGGATGAGCAACTGGTGAAACCCCAGCTGGCTTTGCGCAGCCTCTGCGTAGCCTGGACTGAGGGACTGCATCACCCTAGCTCTGTGTGGGTCTGCTTCTCTCGGATCTCGATTTCAGCCCTGCTGGCTTAGAAACCTTTGCTTCCGACAAAATTTCGAACGTCTACTTGGAGACACCGCGCTACCCCTGCGTCACCCTCCTGAGGGACTGCGTCACACCCTCTGATGGCTATGTTGTCTCCACTGCGTCTTTGTTGCCCTTGCTCTGCACTGTACTCTTGGCCCTCCTGGCCAATCACTGCATCTGCCCCTCACTACAACTCTGAGTCACTCAGATATGATCTTTGTCCGAATATTGCTCCATCAGAAGAATTCAATCTCTTAGACTCTGTGTGCCTTCTCCAACTGACCCCAAGCCTTTCCTTTATACTTTTCTCGTTGACACATCAACGGTCGTGATCTAATCTCTTATCGATGGCTCAGATTAAAAGATTGTTTGATCTGCGTCACTTAGAACATTTCATCACATCTGTTTAATTTATTCAATTTAATTTTTCTAATTCCCTAAGTTAGACTTAGGGTCCTCATTAAAAAATATATATATTTTTTAATATCTCACACACCAGATGAAATTTCGCCAAACGCTTTCTGGATTTTGGAGGTCTTATGTGTCTTAGCCCCTCCACAAAATTTCAGGGCTAGAGCACCCCTGATGCTACCTCAAAATCTCAACATGATATTCTTTAAACACAATTGGAACAAGTTACTTTAATGTCAATTAGAGTGATAGAGAGAATTAGATTTTCAAAAGGACAATTGATGTAACACAAGATACTCAAATATTAATGTCAAGTCCCTTTAGAGAGTGAGCTTAAGTGCACAATTAGGCTTATGGAACTTCACAAGACAACAAACGTCAATGCTCTTATCCAATATTACCAATGCTAGACAACAATAGCACTCTAGATAATGAAACAGATATTTTCCACAATGAACTATTAGAGCATCAGAAATAGAATCCTTATGTTACTTATGATCCAATGTTATCCAAATGAGCAATAAGTGAGTTTTATAACAGCAGTGATCTAGATTACTTTAGAGCACTTTAGATGCAAAATGCAATGTTTTGAAAATCGCGATCGGGATTAAATCGGCGAGGGGAAAAAATCATAAAAATCGGCACATACAAAAATATTCATTTTTTTTCAATTTTTTTAATATCTAAAGCATCCACAGCATAAAATAAATGCATTGACACATAAATATGAAAAAAAACTAATATATAAGATGTGTAATATCATGTCTAGACTCTAGTGCTACATCACACATAAAACTTCCAAAGATAGGGAGACCTACAGCTGTAAACAGTGGCACTAGTACTGGACAGTCTCAATTACAAATTGTTTCATCATCGAGGTTAATCTTATTTGGTATATATATTTTTTCTTATTTGGATTTGTCTTTTGTCCTTTGTTACAGGCAGAAGAGATCATCTGGAGATGCATCCACAGGTTAGTTTATAATTCTCATTTGCATTTTGGATTCGTATTTGGCATAAGTGTAGGTACATATAACATTAGGGCATAACTCCAGAAGTTTGGATTGTTGTCTAAACTTTGGAGGGTCTGTTCCTTTTAATTTTTTATCTTCTTCACACAGGATTTGTTTAAGAGTTTTGTCATAGGCCCAATGGCATATAGTCAAGGGTTATTTTAGTGCTTTTGTCATAGGAATAATTGCATGCAGTCAAGGGTTATTTTCTTTTATTTTGGGAATTGGGATTCCCTTGGGAATACTTTTAATTGCAGGTTCAAAAATGGTTCAAGCTTCCTCGTCTACAGCAATATAACATCTCTGAGCATTTGAATCAGTGGCATGAACTTAAGGTCAACTAGTGGCATAAAATGAAGTGTTGAAGGCACAAGCAGTGAAGGCTGAGAAAAAGCATTACAACCGTGACAACAACAACAACAATGAATCCTACAGCAGTGACAATATGATCAAAAATATCAAAGCAGTAAGACTTTCTTCAGTTCAGTACAGCCTAATCATCAAGAACAGAGTAGACATATTATTGAGGCAGAAGCATTATTGAAGGACAGATTATTGTGGGACAGTGCAAAGATTGGCCTCTCTCATTGTTGCAGTACATCAGATACATCAGTTTCATCACCAAGTTTAAAATCAGCAACAAGGAAGAAGAGACAGGTCATTAAACAAGTCATTGGATAAACATTGTAAGTCTTGTAAGTAGTTTGTCCAAGAGTCAGTGTTATTTGCCACAACCAAATGCAATAAAAAATGCACTTTAAAAGTTACTGTAAAAATCGCGATTTTTTGGCAATGACGATTTTTTCAAAAAATCTTTGAAAAAATCGCCGATTAAATCTTTTTGCTGAAAAAGCGCGATTTTTTCAAAACATCGCGATTTTCAAAACCAAGGCAAAATGTGAGATGCATGTGCATGCAAAATGCAAGCCCAAATGTCAAAATGTTTTGCCAAACACGAGATTTTAAATGAGTTGGCCCTTTTGTGATGCAAATTTCACTGTTATATCAGAACTTATGATGCATTTAAATTTTTTACCAGAGATCCCCCCCCCCCCCGCGTGCGCGCGGCTCCAACGCCCGATCGGTGTCCCGTACGGAATCATACGGGATCCGTTGTACGAAACGCAGATTGAGCGGAAAAAGGTAGTTCCTGCCACTTCCGAACCACTCTGCCCGATCCGCGTTTTTGTACGCCGAATCCGCGTTTCGTACGATGGATCGGCGTACGGAAACGCCGCGCTTCGGAGGTAGATCTGTACAGATCGCGACCACTTCCGTACAGCGACGGATGGATCCGACTTACGCCCCACCAAAAAAACGAATTTTTTTATTTTTTATTCTTTTTGGCTTAAGTTGGGTTGGGGGGTGGGTTAGTGTCGAGATAGGGATGGGATGAAAAAGTTAAAAGCTCACTTTCACCTCTCATTTGCTCACTTGAGTTTTTGGAGAACTTGGAGAAGAGAGGAGAAGAGAGCTTGGATAAGAGAGAGTTGAGGAGAACAAAGAGGAGTGAAGGAGGAAGAGCTTGGAGGAGTAAAGAAGAGCTTCCATATACAAGAGCTAAAGAGGTAAGTGCAAACCCCAAACTCCCTCATTTTTTGTTATTGTTTTTTGTATTTTCTCTCCTCCCTCTCCTACACTTTCCCATTCTTTATCCTTGCTCATTTATTTGCAGGTTGTCCACGGACCACCATCTATATTCATATTCAAAGATGATGTTTTTTTGGCTTCTATGTATCATTCCACTCTTGGTTTTCATGATGGCAAAGGGGGGTAGAAATAGAAGAGAATAACAACATAGTGGTCCCCATATGAGTGACCCAATGTATGATGAAGAGGAAGGGTTTGAAGAGGAAGGAGATGATTTTGATGAGAACATTGAAACACTAGAGGGGAAAGTTGCATTGACACCCTTGTGGAACTATGTGACCAAACTTGAAGGGGGAAAAGGTGGTGGAAGCTACAAGGTTTTGTGCCCTCATGGTTGTCATGGAGGAAAACCATATAGTGGTTCATATACCCGTGTGAGGAGGCATCTTTGTGGGGTGATGGTCAGTGATGAAAAAAAGGGTGTCGTGGGGATAGCAATTTGCCTTCCATCTTAACAAAGAAGAAAATACATCCAAATAGAGGAGGTTCCACAACAAAAAAACAAGAAATAAAAAACTCAATTTGAATTAAGTGCAACCTCTAGATTTGGTAGCTCATATCCTCAAGGTACTTCTGCAAGCTCTGGAGGTAAAAGAACAATAGGAGATTTCCTTGATGTTGTTGGGAGGGATGATGTGGATGGAAAGATAGTCTGAATTCTTTGGGCTTGCAGTGTACCATTCAATGTGCTTCGCTCTCCCTCTTGGCATAAAATGGTAAAGGCCATCAATGAAGCCCCAAAAGGATACAAGTCCCCCAACTATGAGAAAGCTAGAACAGTGTTATTAGAAAGAGAAAAAGGAAAGGTTCAAATAGTTTTAACACGTTTTACAAATGAGTGGGTGAATTGTGGGGTATCCATTGTATTAGATGGGTGGACAAATATCAGAAACCAACATTTGATAAATGTTCTTGGTATTTTTGTTAGTGGTGTAGTATTTATTTCATGTCATGACTCCTCCTCTGTCACTGCAACTTCCTAAAACATTGCAGATCTCCTATTGCAATCAATCAAAGATGTTGGTCCTAGTAAAGTGATTCAAGTGATCATAGATAATGCAACAAATTGTAAGGGAGCGGGAAAAATTATTGAGCGTATAAATCCACACATATTTTGATCTGGGTGCTTGGTGCACACATTGAACCTTTTGAAGCATGATACTGTGAAGCATAAAGAATATGGGTGAATTAATGAGCTTTACAAAAGAGGGAAGCAACTCATTAAATTTATCATAGGGCATACAAGGGTAAACTACTTCTATGGCACTTACTCCAAGTTGTAGTTGCCTAAACTAGCAAAAACAAGATTTGCAAGTTATTACCTCACTTTTAGGCGGCTAGTGAAGGTGAGACAAGCTTTAACTAATATGGTCACCGTTGAATCATGGGAGGAAATTAACACTGATAGATATGGTGCTAATGTAGCCAAGGACACTATTCCTGACATGTACTTTTGGTCACACGTTAAATATGTTTTGCAATTCACCAAACCAATTTATTGTTGATTTTTGTAGAATCTGGAAGTGTTCCAAGTCTCAAACTTTGTAGGGAGGCTTGGACAGCAACATTCAAAAGAACCCAAAAACCGTTTGTGGAAATTCCACTCGGTTCATGACTTATTAAAATAATTAATTATTTTAATGAAAACCCTAAGTCTAAACTTAGGGAAATGAAATAATTAAAGGGTATTAATAAGTCAAAGTGTGAATCTTCTAGAAAACAAGGATCGTGTCAAGTTTTAATCTTAGCCGTTGATTAAACTTCTAATCTAGGTCGTTGGTTCTCCAACTAGAAGATTATAAAAGAGGGCTTGAGGGTCATTTGGAAAACAAGTCGAGCATACACTCAATACCCTAAGGAGATCGATTCTGAAGTAAGAGAATTCGATTTCAGTGGGAGAGTTGCAGGGCGAAGGGTTTGCAGAAGCAGAAGGAGGAGGGAGTAAGTAGTGATCGAGATCTGGGACAGAGGGCAACAGTGGACCACTGAAGGCATTTTGAGGCTGCAGCACAGAGAACCCACGCAGACTTACGCAGTCCAGCGCTGGAACTGCACAGAGAAACACGTAGGCAGGCACAGGAGCCAACAGAGGCTGATCAGGGTGTCAGAGAATTGTCCAAGGGAGTCGGAAATTCAGTCTCAGTTGTTTCAAATTTTATCTACCAGTATATTTCCTTGTAAAGATATCATTTGTTGAAGAATTAATAAAACCCTCATCTGTTGCACCGGTTTTCCCGCATTGGGTTTTTCCAGGGACGATTGTCCAAAAAATAACTGTGTACATGTGATTGATTCTTGTGTTTATGTTCTTTATTGTTTATTTCTCTGCATATGTATTTGTGAATGTTCCAGTAGTATTTATTTCGATATTTGCCAGAAGATTTCCGAAAAATAACTTATTGAAATAATAAGTAGGAGGAATAAATCTATCACTGCAACTGTATAGTTTTCAAATTAAAATTTTCACATGGTATCAGAGCTAGAGATGAGTAACAGGAAGGGAGAATCGACTAGTGAACGGAAGTCTATTGTTGCAGCAGCAACGCAGAAGGGTTCACGCAGTTCTCCAGGAAGGTAAAGAAGCATGACAGAACAGATGGATCCTGATGTCTCTATTTTGGCATCCAGACTTGAGGAAGAATTTGGTTGCGTATCAAGCACTGCTTCTTCTGATGCCTGGTATATTGACAGTGGAGCCTCTGCTCACATGAATGGAGTACAGGACTATTTTTCCGACTACCAAGAAGAGCAGACGAATCCGGGCCACTAATGTTTTGCATGTGCTGGTTTTGGGGATGAACTTGCTCTTAGTGTCTCAGCTTCAAAACTGAGGTTATGGCGTCTACTTCATTGGCAATAGAGTCTACGTCAAACACCCCAGTTGGAAGAAGAAGGCACAGATCGGGGTAAGAAGCAACAAATTGTACAAGTTGCAGCTTGAGTCTCCAATGGCACTAGTTGGCAGCACAGATGAAACGGACCTGAATGAGCTATGGCACAGAAGAATGGGGCATTTGCATCATGGGGCGTTGAGAACTCTCCAAAAGATTGTCACAGGGGTTCCAAAGCTGAGCACTAAACAAGATGATGTCTGCAAGGGGTGCGTATTGGGAAAATATGCCAAGGCAGCATATCAAAGAAGCAACAATAAGGCCAAGGGTGTATTGGACCTAATATACTCAGATATCTGTGGACCGATGTCCACTAGAGCTCTTAGTGGTGCCGAGTACTTCGTCACCTTCATTGATGACCATTCCAGGAAAACCTAGATCTACTTCTTGAAGACCAAGGATGAAGTCTTCAGTCGATTCAAAGAATTTAAGGCTCTAGTAGAACACTGGATTCTGTGCAAGGGAAGGCATCAAAAGATAGTGGACAGCTCCATACAATCCGAAGCAGAATGGTGTGGCAGAAAGGAAGAACCAGACTATTGTTGAAGCAACAAGAGCCATGTTGTATGACCAAGACATGCCCAAATTCCTGTGGGCTAAAGCGTGTAATACAGTTGTCTACATTCAATACAGGACTCCTCACACTGCACTGGGAAAGATCACGCCAGAAAGTGTCTTCACTGGCAGTAAGCCTGAAGTGAGTCACTTTAGGATCTTCGACACTACAGCTTACTGTCATGTGCCCAGTCAGAAGAGGAAGAAGTTGGAGATGACTACAGAAAAAAGATCTGGTAGGATATAGTGAGAATGCAAAGGCATATCACATCTACATTCCTGAGAGAAGGAAAGTGGTGGTGAGAAGGGATGTGAAGTTCATGGAGGAGAAGGCCTTTAGAAGATCCCGCGAGTTGCCTTCTGCTACGCAGTCTGAGGAAGAGCCTCTGGTACAGTCACAACAACCAGCAGCAGAAAATTCAGTTGCCTCTCCAAGGCATAGGGATCCATGGGATGTATCTCCCGAGAATTTGCAAGAGGGAGAGCCGGTAGATCCACCCACTACCAGTGGGAGAACGAGCAAGGAACTTTGACAGATTCTGAAGGATGCAAAGGACTTTGTCGGAATTCCCCGAAATGAGAAGAGACAGCGTAAGCCTGAGAGGTATTAAGCCTTGGTTGCTCAAGTCGGAGAACCTTCCAGTTTTCGGGAACCAACTCAGCAGCAGGTGTGGGTTGATGCAATGGTGGAAGAGTACGGTTCCGTCATAACGAATGATGTCTGGCAAGTGGTCCCCAGACCTCAGGAGAGATCAGTTGTAGGATCCAGGTGGATCTAAAAGATCAAGTATGCTACAGACAGCAGCATTGAGAAATTTACAGCCAAGTTTGTGTCTAAGGCGTATGATCAAAAGGAAGGGATTAACTATGAAGAAACCTTCACCCCAGTAGCCAGATAAACCTCTATCAGATTCGTGATATCCCTTGTTGCACAGATGGGATGGGAAATTCACCAGATGGATGTCAAGATGGCATTCTTGAACGGGGTGATAGAGGAAGAGGTGTATATAGAGCAACCAGAGGGCTTTGAGACGCATGATCAAAAGATTCGTGTGCAGATTGAAGAAAGCGTTATATGGATTGAAGAAAGCTCCTAGAGCCTGGTATGGTCTAATTGACAGCTACCTACAGAAGATGGGAATTGTCAAGAGTGACGCAGATCCCAAGCTCTACTATCTGAGAGTAGGGAGTGAGTCGTTGATACTGGTATTGTATGTAGATGATCTATTTTTGACAGGGTCATCAAGGCTCATCACAAACTGCAAGAAGAATTTGGCTGAAGAATTTGACATGAAGGATCTAGGATGGATGCACTATTTTCTGGGGTTAGAGGTTTGGCAGCAGAATGGGGAGATCTTTCTTGGTCAAGGGAGATACACTACAGAGATTCTAAAGGGATTTCAGATGGAAGATTGTAGACCCATGACAACTCCAATGATCGCTAACTAGAAGAAAATTGACACGTCCGAGGATGGTGAGGTTGATCCTACGTTATATAGGCAGTTCATCGGATCTTTGATGTATCTGGTAAATAAAAGGCTAGACATCTGTTATGTTGTAAATACCCTCAGTCAGTTCATGGTAGAACCTAAGAGGTCTCATTGGGCAGCAGCCAAGCATGTTCTCAGATACCTTCAAGGAACATGCGAGCTTGGATTGAAGTACACCCGTAGCAATGATGTCAGGTTGAGTGGTTTTACCGACGCAAATTGGACTAAGCTCAGTAGATCAGAAGAGTACCAATGGGTACCGTTTCAGTCTAGGATCAGGAATGACTTCCTGGTGCAGCAGGAAACTGAAGTCTGTAACACTGAGCTCAGCAAAAGCAAAGTATATGGCAACTAGCACAACTTTGTGTGAGGCCATATGGCTTCAAAAATTGTTAGTGAATCTACTCAAGGAGAAAATGGAAGCGACCAGTAACTTATGCAATAATTAGAGTTGCATCAAGCTCTTTGAAAATCCTGTGTTTCATGATCGGTCGAAACATATAGACATCAGGTGTCACTTCATCAGGCACTGTGTACAACGTGAAGTTGTTCAATTGCATCACACTCCAACAGGAGAACAAGGGGCAGACATCCTCACAAAAGCTCTAGGGAAGACTAAGTTTGTCTACTTCAGAGAGAAGATAGGGATGATGAAAAATCCCTTCTAGTAGCAGGGATGGATAGAAACAGTAGTTAGAGGGAGTTGTTGCACAGATGCAACAGTGACAATGGCAGTGTCAAAGGCAGCAGTACAAAGGACAGCAGCGCAGCAGATGAGGGACAGCGTCCAGAGATCACCAGTACAAAGGGTGCTTCAGAAGCAGAGCAGCATGCAACAAACATATTGTTGGAACACCTTCCTCGCTAAGAGGGAGTGTTGATTTTTGTAGCATCCGGAAGTGTTCCAAGTCACAAACTTTGCAGGGAGTCTTAGACAGCAGCATTCCAAAGAACCCAAAAACCGTTTGTGGAAATTCCACCTGGTTCATGACTTATTAAAAAAATTAATTATTTTAATGAAGACCCTAAGTCTAAACTTAGGGAAATGAAATAATTAAAGGGTATTAATAAGTCAGAGTGTGAATCTTCTAGAAAACAAGGATCAAGTCAAGTTCTAATCTTAGCCATTGATTAAACTTCTAATATGGGTCGTTGGTTCTCCAACAAGAAGATTATAAAAGAGGGCTCGAGGGTCATTTGGAAAACAAGTCGGGCATATACTCAGTACCAAAAGGAGATCGATTCTGAAGTAAGAGAATTCTATTTCAGTGGGAGAGTTGCAAGGCAAAGGGTTTGCAGAAGCAGAAGGAGGAGGGAGTCAATAGTGATCGAGATCAAGGACAGAGGGCAGCAGTGGGCCACTGGAGGCAGCTTGAAGCTGCAGCGCAGAGAACCCACGCAGTCCCTATGTAGACTTACGCAGTCCAGCACTGGAACTGCGCAAAGAAACATGCAGACAGGCACAGGAACCAGCAGAGGCTGATCAGGGTATCAGAGAAAGATATCATTTGTTGAAGAATTAATAAAACCCTCATCTACTACACCGGGTTTCCCGCATTGGGTTTTTCCTGGGACGATTGTCCAAAAAATAATTGTGTACATGTGATTGATTCTTGTGCTTATGTCCTTCACTGTTTATTTTTGTGCATATGTATTTGTGAATGTTGCAGTAGTATTTATTTCGATATTTGCTAGACGATTTCTGAAAAATAACTTATTGAAATAATAAGTAGGAGGAATAAATCTATCACTGCAACTGTATAGTTTTCAGATTGAAAATTTCACATTTATTACATGATCAAGTTTGCAGATTCATATTGGCCAATAATTGGGGAGGTGTATGAACAAATGGATAACATGTTGGGGCAGATTAAAGACATTGTTGAGCCTAGAGATATCACCTTGTACAATTATATTCATGTAGAGGTGGAAAAATGATGGGATATGTTAAATGTTCCATTGCATGCATTAGCATATGTTTTGACACCTAAATACTATCATTCATCATGCCTTTCAACACCAGCACCTGGGGAGGAGCAAGAGAAAACCACACCTAGATCTAGAGGTTCTAGAAAACTATATGATTGCATTAACTAGATTAATAGTCTCTGATGAGGAGGAGGTTGCCTTGGTACAGAAACAGTTGAGCAACAATACGCTTTGCACTGGTCCATTTCGCAGCATGCATGCAATTAGAGATTGAGAGAGAATTTCTTCTATTGAGTGGTGGAAAATGCATGGAGGTGCTACTCCAATTCTACAGAATTTGGCATTGCGGGCGCTATCAGAGGTGGTAAATACTTCTTTTGCAAAGAGGTGTTGGAGCTCTTATTCTTTCATCTACAGTGTTAAAAGGAACAGGTTGAGTTTAGACCAGGCAAGAACTTGGTTTATGTTCATTACAACTTGCGACTGTTGTCCCATTACTATGATGATGCAAAGAGTAATAAAGACCTTAAGTTTGGGACAGATATCCAGAGGAGCCCAATTTGGAGGATGGAGTGTTGCGATTAGAGCAGTTAGAGGATGCTCTTATCCATGATGATGATGATCGAGTTGAGATGCCACAACCATCTGGTCCATTGGTTTCCAGGTTCCATGGTTCAACACCAACAACAGGGGCTTCGTCTTCGTCAATTGCAGTGCCACAACTTCCACAACCACCATCTTCTTCATTGCCACCACCTGGAGGCCCACTGCCACATACTCTTCGTCGTGGAAGGAGGAGAGATTAGTAGATATATTCACAGTTTACTGTTTTTGTCATAGATTAGACTTTTAGGCTTGTTGTGAATTTGAACTTTTTTGTTTTGGTGGTGGCCTAGTGGCATATTTTGTAAACATTATTATTTAAATTTTGGACATGACTAATGTTGACAGTTGCTCACTTGCTAGATAATATGCTTTATCATTATGTTTTATGTTTTATAATATGTTTAAATGTTTTATGTTTATAATATGCAACATGCTTAAATGTTTTATGTTTTATAGTATGCTTAAATGTTTTATGTTTTATAATATGCTTAAAAATTTGATGTATGATTACAATTGCTAGAATCTAGAATCTAGATGGTTGATGCTCGAATAATTAATTATTGATGTACAATGGAATCATGGATGTCATATCTATCTTGATTTATGTAAAAATATGCATGTTTCCATGTCTTCTACAACTAATTTGGTATTTGGGATGTTTGTTTTGAATATAAATGCAAAAAAATATAAATATATATATATAGTAGATGCTTCCGAGACGCTTCGCTTCCTAAATTTTTGGAAAATGACGCTTCCACGTCCCCGTTTCGTGCAACGTTGAAATGAAGGCCTTGTTGAGATTTTGTGTATTTGGGGTAGCATCAATTGTGCTCTAGGTCCAAAATTTTGAGGAAGGACTAGAGTTCACCTGATCTAAAAGACCCAGAAAGGGATTTGAAAAATTTCATCTGGTTTAGGAGATATTAAATTAATTAATTATTTTAATGTATTTCCTAAGTTAAAACTTAGAAAAATAAAATAATTAAAGTGAATTTAATTAAACATGTGATGAAATTGTCTTAAGTCACACGGATCAAGCTTTCTTTTAATCTTAGCCATTGATTAAAGATTTAATCTTGGTCGTTGATTTGTCAACGAGAAAAGTATAAAGGAAACGCTTAGGGTCATTTGTAAGACGCACAGAGGCAAAGCACTGAAGCTAAGCTGAGATTCTAGGGCAGGGTTGCTAAGAATTCTCAAATGTTTCAGTTGCAGATAAGGGAATTTAAACCAAGGGGATGATTTGATCGTGGGGTCTAGAATACACAAGAAACAGAGAAGAGATTAGGAAAGACAGCGCAAAGGAAGGCAGCAACAGCAAGGACAGCGTGATTTTCAGGAAACACTTCAGGGGTTACACAGAAACCCTTAGGGGCAGCATAGTGACTGCGTCACCCAATCTGGGGTAACGCAGTCCCTTCCAGTGACAGTGTTGAGCATTTGGAGGCCTTCAGAGGCTGACATAGTGTCTTTCAGGGGCAGATCTGGGGTTTCTAGGCCTAGATCTGGCTGAGTTCTGTAAATCCCGTTTGAGGGTGTGGATCAGTCAGTATTGTTGGTCTTAGAATAGCTAGGTGCTACAGATCTAGAGTTTTCTCTTTAGGGTTTTCCAGATCTAGAACCCAGAGTTGTGTATTCAGAAATATTCTTAATAATAGAGCCCTCCAGCAGCTAGAGACCGGTTTTCCCACATTGGGTTTTTCCGAGGACAGTTTGTCCAGAAATAACTGTAACTTTGTCTATGTGTGCATGTGCTTATTCTCGATTTGAATTGGTAGAAATCTGTTATGTGTTTTCCTCTGATGTTAACTTGAATTTATTCAATTGATAACTTGTATAAGTAGGAGAAGCTTTACCGGATTAACAGAAATAATTTCTGCATAAGAATTAAGATTCATAAATTTCTACATGGTATCAGAGGAATTGCAAATCTAGAAGGGTCACCAGCTGAAGCATCTGAAGGATCTAGCTGCAGAAAGCAGCTGGAAAGGCAGCAGAAAAGCAGATCTGAAGGGACAGCGCAGTTTTTAGGAGGAGATTCACGCAGAGGGAAGGATGACGTTGTCCAGCGCTGTGTCCTAGCAAGCCCATGCAATTACTGTGTAGAGGCAGCTCAGAAACAGCGCGGGTTGGATCTGAAGCCGACCAGTGTGATTCAGATCTGAATCTGTCAGATCTAGAAAAGTTGCAGAAAATTCAGAAGAGCTTGTGGGGTTAAACTTTTGAAGTTTTCAGATTTTTAACCTTAGCACAAGTGACAAAGTTTGGGAAGAGATCAGCTTCTCAGAGAGTTTCTTGCCAAAGGAAACTTGCAGTTTGGTCAGAGGATCAAAAAAGACGTTGAATCATAGTTGATTTGGTAGATTTCCAAGGAGGGCAATCAAGTGTCAGAGGGAGCAGAGGGTGCCCAGTTCGTAAAGGACCCTAGATCCAAGATCTCTAGCGTAGAGAAGAGGAGCTCTGACACATTCTGAGCAGATGGTTCCTCATGAACTACGTGATCAGGATAGGCTAGAGGGCCTCTCAAACTTTTCAGTATGGAAAGCAAGGATCTTGATTATCCTTGAGGCATACGGTCTAAGAGACCATGCAGAGCAGACCCTAGCCACACCGACAGATGTGGATCTCCTACGGAAGCATAGAGAAGCTACTGGGCATGCCAAGCGGTTGATAATGGACAATATCAAGGATCATATTGTGCCACACATAGCTGAGAAGAGGACAGCTAATGAGATGCAAAAGGCCTTGACTTCCCTATATGAGGGAAAATCAGTCCAAAGAAAGATGTTGTTGGAGGCCCAAATGAGGTCATTCATGATGACCAAGGGAGAAGACATCGAGCATTTTCTCTTCAGATTGCAGTCAATCAGGGATCAACTGACTACAACGGGTGCAACCACAGATGATGCAAAGATAGTCAGGACTGCCCTCAATGCAGTCACGGATGAGTGGGAAACCTTTGTCCAAAGTATCTTGGGCAGAGCAGACCTCCCAGATTGGGACAGCTTGTGGTCGATCCTGTGGCAAGAAGAACTACGAAGGTTCACCAAGAAGCAGCACAACCCTGCATTGAGCAAGGTTAAAAAGGAAGAGGAGGAAGATGCAGCCTTGGCATCAAAGAAGCAGCCGAAGAAGAAGAAGGATCTTTCTAAGATCAAGTGCTTCCAGTGTGGCAAAATGGAACATTTTGCCAGCCATTGTCCAGAAAATAAGAAGGACAAGGAAGCATTTTCTTCCAAAGCAACGGTGGCAGATGATGGGTCAAGAGATGATGTAGCCATGAGTGCTCATGAACCACGGAGGTGGGGTGACATGGACATGTAGAGGAACTACATGGAAGAAAGGTGGGATCCTTGAGCAACTCATCTCTTGGATCAACAAGCGAGCTACGGCAGCCTTAAGACAGTAGCGGGACAAGTGGAGCAGTGGGTGCATAGATTACAAATGAGGCATAAGCAGAGGCAGATCTGGAGGCTAGGAGCAGCAGCGCAGAGCATAGCAGCAGCAGCGTAGAAGCAGTAGCAGCACAGAGGCTGATGTGACTTCAGCAGCGCAGTGCAGAGCTGCAGCAGCGCAGAGAGCTTCAGAGGGACAGCGCAGTGCAGCAGCGGTGTGATAGAATTCAGCACAAGGAGTTGATGTGACTTCAGTAGTGCAGAGGGAGTCTGATTACGCAAGCAGAGTTGCAGCTGTGCATCGTTCTTTAGATGCCAGCACAGATCTCTAGCCTATGGAGCTTTAGTGCTGAGGATGCAGCCCATCTGACTTGTTTGTCAAAGATTGGGCAAGAGATTCAGTTGTTTCTCTCAACAACTGAAGTTGCAATGCAGCAGATCAGCGGTGGCAGTGCTATGAGCAGCACAGATGCAGCATATTGAGAGGGAGTTGCAGTACAGTGGTTGCAGTGGCAGTGGCAGAGTCATGGGCAGTAGTACAGAATGGCAGCAGTAGTGCAAAGTTGAGTGGCAGGAGGCCAAGCTTCAGCAGCACAGAACCAGTGCCCAAAATCATGTAATGCATAAGTGTGATGTATTGCTAGAGCACACCCTTAATGCTAAGAGGGAGTGTTGAGATTTTGTGTATTTGGGGTAGCATCAGTTGTGCTCTAGGTCCCAAATTTTGAGGAAGGACTAGAGTTCACCTGATCTACAAGACCCAGAAATGGATTTGGGAAATTTCATCTAGTTTAGGAGATATTAAATTAATTAATTATTTTTATGTATTTCCTAAGTTAAAACTTAGGAAAATAAAATAATTAAAGTGAATTTAATTAAACATGTGATGAAATTGTCTTAAGTCACACAGATCAAGCTTTCTTTTAATCTTAGCCATTGATTAAAGATTTAATCTTGGTCGTTGATTCGTCAATGAGAAAAGTATAAAGGGAAAGGCTTGGGGTCATTTGTAAGACGCACAGAAGCAGAGCACTGAAGCTAAGTTGAGATTCTAGGGCGAGGTTGCTAAGAATTCTCAAGTGTTTCAGTTGCAGAGAGGGGAATTTAGACCAAGGGGATGATCTGACCCTGGGGTCTAAAATACATAAGAACAAGAGAAGAGATCGAGAAAGACAGCGCAGAGGAAAGCAGCAGCAGACGGTAACAGCAGATGATAGCAGCGGGAGCAGCAGACGGCAGCAGCAGTAGCAAGGACAGCATGATTTTCAAGAAACCCTTCAGGGGTTACGCAGAGACCCTTAGGAGCAGCGTAGTGACTGCATCACCCAGTCTGGGGTAACGCAGTCCCTTCCAGTGATAGCGTTGAGCATTTGGAGGCCTTCAGAGGCTGACGCAGTGTCTTTCAGGGGCAGATCTGGGTTTTCTAGGCCTAAATCTGGCTAAGTTGCGTATATCTCGTTTGAGGGTGTGGATCAATCAGTATTGTTGGTCTTAGATCAGCCAGGTGCTGCAGATCTAGAGTTTTCTTTGTAGGGTTTTCCAGATCTGGAACCCAGAGTTGTGTTTTCATAAATATTCTTAATAATAGAGCCCTCCAACAGCGAGAGACCGGTTTTCCCACATTGGGTTTTTCCGAGGACAATTTGTCTAGAAATAACTGTCACTTTGTCTATGTGTGCATGTGCTTATTCTAGATCTGAATTGGTTGAGATATGTTATGTGTTTTGCTTTGCTGTTAACTTGAATTTATTCAGTTGATAACTTTTATAAGTAGGAAAAGCTTAACCGGATTAACAGAAATAATTTCTGCATAAGAATTAAGAATCAAAAATTTCTACAGGCCTACATTAGGGTGAGAAGAGCCCCTTAGGGTTGCCGCAAGGCCTCAAAGGCAGCTTGAGGGCTAGAAGAAGGCTGACATGAGGCAGCAAAGGAGGAGTAAGGTAAGGAGGGAGGGGAAAAGGGACAGAAAGGGAGGATAAAGGGCAACTGAAGGCAGGTTGGGGGCAGAGGAGGTCGCAGCAGGGGAGAAAGAGGGTTGACGAAGGGATAAGGAGGGAGGCCGAAGGGAGAAGGAGGCCTAAAGGGCCTGCGGCCAGGCCTAAGAGGACAAAAAAGGGTTGTCGTAAGGCCTAATAGGCTTGCGGTCAAGGATAAAATCCCTTACAGCTTGACAGCTAGGGAAACTAGGCCCACGGTTATGGATAATTGGCCAAAATTGGCCTGCAGCTACGCTGGGAGAGGGAAGACGGTTAGGGTAGAGGGCCATGCTGGGCCCGGAGGCCCTAAAAAATTTGAAACCCTTACCACAAAATTATTTTACTTCAAATCTCCAATGTTGCTCAATTTTCACTGCAAAATTCCTTGATGTTGGCCCTAAACAAATTTGGAGACTAGATCTTACCCTCAAGGGCCTAGATCTAGCTCAAACCCCGACAAATCTTCTTAAATAGGCTTGGATCTCACCTGCACAAATGAAAATAAAAATACCCAAAACCCCAATATATACAAAATTTGGAAAATAAATCCCAAATGCTAGCAGTTGCAAAACAAGGGTTAGAAAAAAATAATTTACAAAAATAAATTATTTACAAATGTACAATGCTTGTAATGTTCCTAATAGAAATTTACTGTGATAACCAAAGACATGCAATAATTTCAACACATAAAATTATTCAATGAACACGCACATAAACAGAAATTGTGCCCAAAACACCAAATTGGCCAATTTTATTATATATAATAACTGGAGTATAATGGGAAATGGAAGGAGTGCACCTTGGCTTGCATAAGGCAAAATACAAGCCTCAAGTGATCAATACAAAAATGTCCAACTACTGTAGAAGTTTTGTCCTCCAGAAAATTGTGTTGACCTAGTAATTCTACACTACTGCTTAACTTGAGACCCTGATTTTCCCCCTCAAAACTGCCCAGAAAATTATGTAAACTTAGGGCTGAACTCCTTGCCAAAAACCCAGAAAGAGTTTTCTCTAGTTTTGACGCTCCAAAATTGACCCTGTTATCGCTCCTTGCCGCCTACACCTACATACAAGTCAGTGGAAAAAGCCTTCAACCCCACAAGGTGTGGTTGGTGGCAAGGATCTCAGAGAAGGGTCTGTCACACTAATCCCAACTCTCTCCGTTTAAGCTATCTATTAGGTTAGCTATGGGGGATGGTCCCTAAATGGAAAACTAAGTTAAAGATCTGAGTTTCTAGGAGAATATTGGAGTGAAATTGGATTACTTTTGAAGATTCATGAGCATTTATGAACAACTTTGAAATAATGACAAACCATTTAACCAGCGCTTTTACAAATAACGTGCTCAAAAGTAAAAGAAATGCCCAAAGATATGAGGACACAGTAATCCTGAAATGGAAACAAAAGACTGTTAGTACAAGATATCAGAAATGCTCTTAAGATAAACGAATGTATAAATCAAAGCACATGAAGCTATCTTGTTCACAAGGAAACAATTAGTAATATAAATATAAACTAGATGATAAAAAGACTTGAAAGTTAAACCAACATGCATTTCGCTTTGTAACATGAAATAAGAGTACTTGAAAGGAAATGAGATTCATCAACCATCCATGAACATGATGAACATTAAACATGAAATGGAGCTTTCTAAAGTAGATAATGTCCAAGTACAAGAAAAGTAGGCTAAACTTGTTGCAAAATAGATTACATTACTTGCATGAAAGGAAATGCTTCTTGAAAAAGGGAAATGATATTTCATGTGAGACTCTGAACCATCAAGAAAGCAAAATTCAAGAACTTACAAGTAAGCTAAATGTGATGAAAAATGCTCTTGGTTTATTTTATTAACTAGTTTTACAGCAAGGTTACAATTCAACTCTTTAATCCTCAAACCTCACCCTCGCCCAAAGATATAGATCCCACAGTGAGCAGTCAGTAGAGGAGTAGAGGGTCCCTAAAAACGTCTATTCAACCAACTTATGTTGGAGGTAAAATTTTAGTGATTGCTTGGGGCATGTAAGTAAATTAATGAAAATTAATTTCAAACTTGAAATGTACTTGCATGTCATGAAGTAGAATGCTATTTTATGGATAAAATTTGTCCAAATACGTATTGCATGTAAGATGTAATTAAATGTGAAGCATAAATGGTTTTGGAACAAAATTCATGACAAATTAGATTCAAGTTAAAAGTGCATGCATGCAAAAGTTTGAACTTGCTTATGAAAGTAAAAAGACTAGAAATTTGAAGCAAATTAGTTTTAGGTGCATGCAAGATGAGTGTAATGCATGATTGTGTTAATTCCCCAATTAAATGATGCGCATGCAAGTGAAAAATATCAAATATTAAGCCACAAAGTCTCTTCAAAAAGCTGGAGAGATAGGGATACCAATGGATAAAACCCACGCTCCCAAAACCAAGAATTTTATTAATTATTACAATAGGGAGAAAACTATGAAGTCTTCTCTAAAATTCAAGGAAAGTCTTCACAGTGTTGGCTTGAGCCATAGATCTTTCCTTGCTGAAAATTTCTGCAATTTGAGGCCCACAAAAGCCCAACAAAATGCAGATTTTTCGAGGAAGAAAAAGCAAGGCAAAGCCTCTTTGAGTTACACGGCTAAGGGAAGGAAATAATTTAGAAGTTGGAGCCCCAAGGTCCTGCATGCAAACTTGTAAGTAGTTTTCTGAAAATGAAACCTGCAAGTAGTTGCAAGACAACAAGTTAGAGAAACTCTACAACAACAAATGTTAGCTCAAAAATCACAAAATAATATTACAAAAATAATCTACAAGAAGCTAGGCCAAAGAGTATGAGCAAGCTATCCTCTTTGACTAGCCATACCTTGGCTCTTTGGAATAGCCAGATATTAAAGAAATGAAGAGCAATACTGGAAAAGTAAATTATTTCAAGTTTGATTTTTTGATGCAAGAAATAAGAGCTTTGAGAAACTTAAAAGAACCTCTGCAAGACAAAATAAAATATAGATTAGACTTTGGAAATCAACACATATGGGTTCACTTTGAATACTTTCAAGAATGGGTTGGTTCCTTCGAGAACTTCCCCTCACACTTGAAAAGCTTAACAAAAGACAGATCCTTCTACACAATCTCACCACAACATATTAAATCCACATGAAATTAAATAAAAGGAATGGAAAGAATTCCTATAGATGTATTTGACATCAAATAGAAAATTTCTTATCCTAAAGCGATAAAGTAACTCTTATGCTAATATGAGATAGCTGCATACTAACATAACTTGAAACAAGCATGAAAGAAACAATAGCATGAGAAAATAAATAGAAGCATAAGAAAAAGTCAAAAATTTACAACATATGCAAGGAGAAGAACATCATCACAAGTTACCCCAAAGACTTTTGTATTATATTGCAAGTGTGTGTACAATCCGACAACGCGTCCTCAAGCCCAATAGCTCGTATTACATGATACAATATGAGAGCCCATGGCTCCATTATATAGAAAGTTGGGAGCAAATCCCAATGAAGAACCATATGCCAAATGGTGAGAGAGAGGAGATCACAAGGCAAATTCGAATTTGAAATGTGGAGCTCCATTGCCAAGTTTAAAAATCGGATTTTGACAAGTGGACATCATTTTCTTCTTCCCTTATGTACCAAATTCAAATTTTATGATGGAATGACATGTGTATATGGTTGGTAACCCATGTGGAGCCAATTTTCCACAAAAATCTCGACCAAATATTCTCCTAAATCCTTCCAAAGATGCACTAACTTCACAAATTCGAATTTCCAAGTAAGCAGCTCTCATTTAATGCCGGAAATTCAATTTTATTTGAGCACATGTCTTTTCCTTGATTTTAGGAGTCCACATAACCTTGGGACTTCACTTTAACTCCTCCATAATTTTACACCTCATTTCCACCTCTTTTAGCATGTGTGGATATTTATTTTTCTTCATTTATTTAATTTATGGCTTAATTAATTGCCAGATTTCCCACTAAACTTCGAAAAAATGGGTTTTGAGGGTTCAAAACATATTTTTAACCCCTCAAAGTGTGTCATAGTAGAAATTTGAGGGTGAGAGGTGTAATTTTGATTGCTCATACCCCATACAACTTCTTTAGACAACACTTTTACAATTCAATTAAAATTGTTATTGCAAATTTTGACCTGCAGGAGATCTAAAAAATTAAAAAATCACTACCTAAACCTAACCAAATTTCACAAAATTTTTTGTGTGACCTAGTATGGTAATATACATCGACTCTAGACACTAAGACTCACCCAAGGCCTCACCATCAAGCCGTACTCCGGCTTTGGGGTAAAATTGGAGGAAAAAACTCAATTAATTATTAACTCTTGGTAGGGAGATGATAATTAACCAAGTAAAAAAAACGTCCCAAAGTAATACTCACTTGTTGGCAAGGTCCCAAGTTACCTAGGCCTATTAGGGACTCAATATTGACTCAAATTCATCATTACTAGCATCACTTATTACAATTCCCCGTAGGGCGTGGAATCTGGGTACAAGAGAAAATGATAAGTAGAAGTGGAGTTTAAAAGCTCTATTGAATTGATGATATCTGATGGTACAAGTGTCATTTGGTTCATCTTTGGGCATGGAGTCTTCATATAATCATCAGGTGCCACTCCAGTGGTCAACAGACCCCAACTTCCCAACACTTCTCTACTGCTAGTAAATTTCGATCTGCAACAATTTCTGTCTTTGCAGTCCTCCACAATAGTGTAAAATATCCCTTGGCTCCCTTCTAACTCTCACACAACAACCCAGCTCAAATACCACTGACCAAGATCACACACAACAATTCCTTCCCAAATATTGCGCAAGCCTAGGCAATCCTGTGTAAGCTTGGGCCAAGGGAATTTGTACTGATGAGATGGCTTATTCTGCTCTGCAAATTCTCTCCTCTCCTCCAGCAAATTCAACAATGGATTACCCAGCAATTATGTGGTTTCTAATTTTCGGCACCAACTCCCACAATACAGCATAGCTCTAAATCTGCATCCCAACTGAGCTCAGAAATTTTGTGGTACTTGTGTTATGCTTCTCCTTGCCTCCACAAGACAATGGCTATACCTTCCGAGGGTGGCACTCGTAGTCCACCGAAGAGAAGGGTGAGTTTCCTCCTTGGGAAACTCTTATGCTTAACAGCACTTTGCTGACCCAGCTAAACAGCTTGAGCAAACAATGTTCCAGATATCAAATTAGCAAAAGATGCCAATTGCTACCCCCAACCTTCTATTTATAATTGTTGCCTTACTTTTCCTTGTGGGTCCCTCTCAAATATTTCGACCTCCTTGCCTCTTCCCTCCAATTCAATTTCCTCAAGGAGCATGTTTTTCCTCACGGAGTGGCCCCCCCAGCCCACTATGTAATTAATCTTTCCTTTGTCTAATGTTTGGAGCCTCCCTTGCCACAGAAAATTAAATTAATTAATTTTCACCCGTTTTTCCCGAATTTGTACCCAAAATTTTCTCCATGCAAAATTTGCAAAAATTATGAAAATAACTTAGCAGATTTTTATTGGAAGGGATATTACAATGTGTAATATTCCAAATGGGAAAATGACAGTAATATAAAGTAGCAATAGACTAAAAACTACAGCAAATAAAATCTCACCACTAACACATGAAAACTGGAGCCAAAAACATGATCTGAGCCATTTTATTAGTGTTGGAAATGAGTACAATAATGGTGTTGGAATGGGTGCACCTGGGCCTGCTCAAGGCAAGTTGAAATACATCTCAAATCAAGTTGGAATGTCTCTCTGGAAATGGCTCTGCGTGGCTCTAATGTTGCACTAAGCTACCCAGAAATATTGTTGCTACTCCGGCTCTGTGTTGTTACTCCTGCTTTGCGCTGCTACTCTGGTTCTACGTTATTACCCTGGCTCTATGTTGTTACCCCTGCTCTACGCTGCTACTCTTGCTCTGGTTGTCACTGACCAGAAATGTTGTTGCTACTCCAACTGAAATGTTGTTAGGGTCTGCTATGCAGCTCAGAAAATTTCAGGATTCGGACACCAGACTCTACTCAAGAAACCCACAAAAACCAGTGAAGGAATTGTGGAATGCTTGACTTCAGAAAATTCTCCTGTTGGGCTTGACCCCACTACATTGCTGGTTGAATCTCCTCACCTGAAGGAATCACTGCAAAGTGCCTCAAATTATGAGCAAACACCCTGTTAGGAAGCACTCAGCTTCCCCACCAAATATCAGCGGATAATCCCCTCTTTTCTCCTCCTGGAACAGCCCTCCTACTGAACTACGTCCACACTGCACAGTCACTGCGTCCTCCACGTAATCCCTGGAATAATGTAATATTCCCAATTAGCTTTGCTAATTGGAATATTTCATTTTTTGTTTAATTTTGCCGCTTTAGCTAGAAATAATAAATAAAGTGAGAAATAAGAGGGGTTACCTCACTTTAGTCACCTCACTTTATAAATAAAGTGTTTTTCCTAGTTGATTGACGTTATAACTTAGAGAGGGGGCCTTGGGGTTGACGTTATAACTTAGAAAGGGGGCCTTGGGGGTCCACATGAGTATGAAGGGGAGGCATCAGGCTAACCCAAGGTTAACTGCGCAGGCTAAGGAGAGTGAAGGACGCAGTCAAGGTTTTGGAGGGAGTTTAGCACTATAAAAGGTGGGGTTCTCACCACATTTGGGCATGCATGATTTGATATTGATATTGAGAGCTAGACTTCTGTCTGCTTCAGCACGCCGGTTGTTTAGTCGGTCTGCAGCACTGTTTAGTGCAACCGAGTGTCTCCGTTCGGAGATCTCACCCTTAGCCTCGGGGGACTTCGAGTGCCTGCCCTGGTAAGGTTATTTCTTGGTATCACCCTTAGCCTCGGGGGACTTCGAGTGCCTGCCCTGGTAAGGTTATTTTCTGAGCATCATCCTTCAGTTTCAGTGGTAATTAGCAGCAGTTTCTGGTGGAGATTTTGGAGAGGAGAAAACCCCTTCTTGAGGCTGCGCAGATCCAGGAGATGAGACGGCGATCCCGAGAGGAAGAGGTAGGGCGCGAATCCGGCGGGGAGGAACTCGAGATCGAATAGTGAGGCCTTCGGATCCAGTGACCAAGGCGAGAGGCGAGATGCAGAGAGATATCTGCGAGATCTAGCCTTGGAGAGACGCAGATACGGAGATAGCGGCGAGATCCGGCCTTGGAGGACGCAGTCTGGAAGGCATTGGCAGAATCGGTCTTGGAGGACGCAGAGATACGGAGAGATAGCAGCCCCGGTCCCGGATACAGGGAGGACTTCGAGATCGGCCGAGATCTAGCCTTGGAGGACGCGGACTGGAGAGATAGGACGCGAGATACGGAGAGGAGGACTCGAATCCGGCGGATACGGGCAGCTAGGGCAACGGATCCGGTCGAGGAGGACGTCGATGAGCAGGGTCTTTGTGTGAGGGTTTGGCAGCGTTTTTCAGTGTTTCCAGCCCTGAGGAGTGGTCATCTCATCTGGAGGATTTGTGGCCAGCGTTTCATCTGTCTTCTTGTGTCACTAACGCGAGAGACGGCGTTCTACTGTTAAACCATTTGAGTGAGTGGGTAGCATCGAGTTTCACATTTGCGGGGTTTGTACGGGAGGATTGAGATCGTACATCTTCCTGGTTGACTCTTCTTTCCGATTGCATTCCAGTGACGGTTCTTCATAGCGAGTTCTTGACCCATTAGAGGTGTTGTCCTTATTTGCAGCCATTATTTGTTCTGAGAGGGTCTCCACTTGCCTAGGGCAAGGATAGGTGCACTCATTCTGATTATCTTGTACTCTTATCTATGTGTTCTGAGATTAATAAAATGGCTTAGTATTCTGGCATTCTATGTGTACTTGATCTATTATCTGGTTCCAGCATTTGTTGTATGTATATCTGTCTGGCATATTTCTGTGTATTACTGGTTATTTCCCTTTGGGGATATTACAGTGGTATCGGAGCATAGATCTGGCTCAGCCTGTGGTGCTAGCAGTCTATGACGCCCGGGGATAACCCCTACATCTATCGGAAGGAACGCAGAGAAGCTGAGAGTAGGTGGAAGCTTCCTTTCGGGGGAAGTGATTCTGATCAGGAGCCACCTGAGACAGATTCAGAGGCAGAGCAGCCTGAGAAGGGCTCAGAGCAGCGTAACCCAATGGCAGATGATGATGTGAGGTTTAAAGAGGCGGTCCTCCGTCACATGCAGGAGACGTCACAGAGGATGCAGGAGACTTCACAGAGGCTTTTGGCCATGGAGATCAGTCAGAGAGAACTCTCTAGAGTTCTTCAGATCGGTGAGGGATCGGGTGTGTCTCGCCACGTACCAGTGCACGATGCTATCCCCATTGTGACGGCTCAGCGATCCACTATGCCCACATTCTTGCCAGAAGACACAGGGACAGGAGTGCGGGGAGGTGCACAGAGGGATAATCCAGCACCCACACGTCCTACCATGCCTACCTTCCTGGTAGAGGACGAGGGGTCGATAGCACCGAGAGAGTTGAGTCCAGCTCGATGGGCAGCCGTTTTTGCAGAGTGGCAGGCCTTAGGACAGGCATTCATGGATACTCTCCCCTTCGAGCGCTATCTCCAGTTTCAGTACGGCATCAAACCCCATGATCAGCACCAGCACAAGGGGCACGGATACCACCGTGATGATCACCGTGCGGCTAGTAGATTCCATTTGCCTATGTTTGATGGTTCATCAAAGAGTTCGGCAAAGTCCTGGGTGGAGAAGCTGGATATCTATTTCCAGCTTAACCAGATGTCGGAGACGGAGGCCATTAAGATGGCTACATTGCATTTAGAGGGTGAGGCTCAGGACGGGTGGTTTCATGGGATGGCGACACTCGGGCATTCCACAGTGACGACATATGCCGAGTTTACCAGGAGGGTGGTAGAGCGTTTTGACAGGAGGGATCCGGAGCAGCATTTTGTTGAGCTGACCAAGCTCAAACAGACTGGGAGTGCAGAGGCATACATTTCAGATTTCTTGAGGGTTTCAGTGATGGTACCTGACTTATCGACGGCTCGGATGGTCTATATGTTTGTGGAGGGGCTGTCAGAGCCACATCGTGGCCTAGTCCGGTCGAACAAACCGGCTACACTGCAGGATGCCATCAGTAGGACTCGAGACTTGCAGGATGTATTGCCCAGGACTCGGCCACCTTATCCCCAGAGACAGGCTTTCCAGCCTAAGGGTAAGGACACGAGGGCCCCGCCTCCCAAGGCGAATCCGGAACGAGGGCAGATTGATGATGAGGCCAGGAGAGAGCTGAGGCGGAAGCGATTATGCTTCACTTGCCAGGAGCCTTGGGCACCGGGACACAAATGTGCGGCAGGGAAGGCACATTTCATAGAGGTCTTCTCCGAGAGCAGCGGAGAAGAGGATGAGGAGGATGATGAGGAGGCAGGAGGATGTTATGCAGCACAGAGTACCTTACCACCTCCACCACCCGCGACAGGTGGGGCATCATTCGCACCCACTGGGGGAGCTCTAGCAGCATTGCGAGGAGTCCCCAAGTATTTGACTTTGCGCGTACGGGGGACAGTGCGTGGACAGCGAGTTTCAGTCTTAGTCGATAGTGGGGCCACCCACAACTTCATTGATGCCCAGATGGTTGAGCGGAGAGGCATACCGACGGAGGGCTTTGATGGGTTTTCTGTTTTGGTACCAGGAGATCAGACCATGGCATGTGCTCGATATGTACCAGAATTATCAGTGACGATGGGCACGTATACATTGACCGATCACTTCTTTGTGGTGGACATCCCGGACACCAACGTGATATTGGGAGTTCAGTGGCTTATTACTCTGGGGAAGGTCGCGACGGATTGGAAGGCCCTAGAGATGGAGTGGGATGATCCCAAGACGGGGAAGCATGAGAAAATACGAGGGCAGAACACATAT
This sequence comes from Pinus albicaulis, assembly GCA_034641835.2. Lineage (NCBI taxonomy): Eukaryota > Viridiplantae > Streptophyta > Pinopsida > Pinales > Pinaceae > Pinus > Pinus albicaulis. Next base: position 509,686,455 of record CM076573.1, on the reverse strand, counting down.
CCACCCCAGACAGTATCGGCACACAGCATGGAAGCGACTTTCCGCAAGGGAGATATAGAGTGGGCAGTAGAGTTGCGGGCTTCAGAGGCAGTGGACACAGGGCGGACGGTGCACCCTGATCTACAGTCTATTCTCGATAGATATGCAGTAGTTTTTGGGGACATTCCGCCAGGACAGCCACCGGATCGGGGGTTTGAGCACACGATCGAGCTTGAGCAGGGGATACAGGCTGTGATTACCACACCGTATAGGCATCCCAAGGCCTATCGGGATGAGATAGAGCGAGCCATTCAGGAGGTGCTGGCCCTTGGTCACATTCGGCCTAGCACTAGCCCTTTTGCTTCTTCAGTAGTGCTGGTGAAGAAGAAGGACGGCACATTACGCATGTGCATTGACTACAGGGATCTGAACAAGAAGACCCTGAAGAACAGGTACCCCATTCCCAGGATCGACGAGCTGATGGATGAGTTGAGAGGAGCACGGTTCTTCTCAAAGATTGATTTGAGATCCGGGTACCATCAGATACGCGTGAGGGAACAAGACATTCCCAAGACCGCTTTCAGGTGTCATTATGGGCACTTTGAGTTTCTGGTCATGCCATTTGGGTTGACCAATGCACCTGCTACTTTCCAGTCTTGTATGAATCACATTTTCAGGGATCATCTGAGAAAGTTTGTGTTGGTTTTCTTTGATGACATCCTTATATACAGCAGGACTTGGGAGGAGCATCTCCAGCATATTGAGACAGTCTTGCACATTTTGGAGGAGCAGCAGTTCTATGCCAAGCTCTCCAAGTGTGAGTTTGGGTTGACGGAGATGCTGTATCTGGGACACATTATAGGAGTGGACGGAGTGAGAGTCCACGAGGAGAAAATCCGGGCTATCAGGAACTGGCCAGAGCCACGGAATGTGACGGAACTTCGGGGGTTTATTGGTATCTGCACCTACTACAGGAAGTTCGTCAAGGGCTTCTCTCAGCTTGCTGCACCCCTCACGGATCTGACGAGGAAGGGGGCATTCAGTTGGTCGGATACAGCACAGCGAGCTTTTGACAAGCTCAAGGAGGTGATGAGCAGTTGTCCCGTGTTAGCATTGCCAGATTTTACGCAGCCTTTTGTCCTAGAGTGCGATGCATCAGGAGAGGGGATTGGTGCAGTTTTGATGCAGGAGGGTCATCCGATTGCATTCGAGAGCCGGAAACTCCTTCCACACGAAAGGCTATATCCCATATATGACAAGGAGATGCTGGCCATCATGCATGCATTGGCCAAATTCCGACAGTACCTGGTAGGTGGCAGATTCAGGGTGAGGACAGATCATAACAGCCTGAGGTACTTTCTGGAGCAGAAACAGTTGCAGGAGAGGCAGCAGAAGTGGATCAGCAAGATCCAGGCTTACGACTTTGACATAGAGTATGTCAAGGGGAAGAATAACGTGGTAGCTGATGCCCTTTCCCGTAGACCGGCCACGTTATCACTCATGAGCCTCGACGCTGACTGGAAGGCTCGACTACTGGTTGAGTACTCCAAAGATAGATTTGCATGCGAGGTTATGGATGGGCAGGTAGCGGATAGCAGATACAGGGTGGCCGATGAGGTCATCTATTACAGGGACAGGATCTTCTTGACTGAGGGATCTCAGCTCAAGGAGAAGATACTCCAGGCTTCACATGATTCACCATTGGCGGGCCATCAGGGGTTCACCAAGACGTACAGGGCCATCAGGGAGAGATTTGCATGGAAGGGCCTCAAGGAGGACGTACTCCAGCATGTCAGGGAGTGCGAGGTTTGCCAGCGGAACAAGGGAGAGATGAGTCATCCTGCGGGGTTGTTGCAGCCTCTTCCCATTCCGGAGGGGAAGTGGGAGAGCATTTCGATGGACTTCATCACGGGGTTGCCCACAGTGCAGGGCAAGGACTGCATCTTCGTAGTGGTTGACAGGCTGACGAAGTATGCTCACTTTTTCGCCATTTCAGCACATCACACAGCGGCACAGGTGGCAGAGTTGTTTTTCAGGGAGGTTTTCAGATTGCATGGTCTACCCAAGACCATTGTCAGCGACAGGGACAGCCGTTTTATGGGCGGATTCTGGCAGGAGCTCTTCCGACTAGTGGGGACAGAGTTGACACCGAGCACTAGTTATCATCCCCAGACGGACGGGCAGACGGAGATAGTTAACAAGTGGCTGGAAGGCTACTTGCGTAACTACGTCAGTGGGCAGCAGAGAGCATGGGTGAAATGGCTACATTTGGGCGAGTACTGCTACAACACAACGCACCATATGTCCATCGGTATGACACCTTTCTATGCTTTATATGGCTATCATTCCTTATCTTTTGTGGACATGATGTTCGGTGTTAGCAGGGCTCCGCGAGCCAAGTTATGGATCCAAGAGAGCCAAGACATCCTCCGAGCTCTCAAGGACAACATAGCCACAGCACAGAATCAGCAGAAGTTGTATGCTGATAAGGGTCAGGTGGAGAGACACTTTGAGGTCAGGGACCTGGTCTACCTACGGCTACAGCCATACCGACAGTCTTCGCTCAAGCAGAAGGGGGCGGAGAAGCTAAAGCCTCGTTTCTATGGACCATACAGGGTGATACGCAGGATCGGGCAGGTTGCGTATGAGTTGGAGCTGCCCCAAGGCAGCCGGATTCATAACATCTTTCATGTATCATGCCTGAAAAAGGCACTGGGCTAGCATGTGAGGGTCACTGAGGAGCTACCGCCTACAGATGATGAGGGGCATCTGGTGTTACAGCCGGAGGCTATTATCGACACTAGGGAGAGGCAACTGCGGAGCAGGAAGATCAGAGAATTCTTGGTGAGATGGAAGAATTTGCCGGATGAGGATGCCACATGGGAGGATGAGAGGATCTTACAGCATCCCTCACTTCAGTTGCTTGAGGACAAGCAACGTTTTGCCGGGGGAGACTGTAATATTCCCAATTAGCTTTGCTAATTGGAATATTTCATTTTTGTTTAATTTTGCCGCCTTAGTTAGAAATAATAAATAAAGTGAGAAATAAGAGGGGTTACCTCACTTTAGTCACCTCACTTTATAAAATAAAGTGTTTTTCCTAGTTGATTGACGTTATAACTTCGAGAGGGGGGGCCTTGGGGGTCCACATGAGTATGAAGGGGAGGCATCAGGTTGTTAAGAAGCTAGTAGAAGATGAAGATATGGCTGATTTGTTAATGTGAAGCTTGCTGCCTTACTTTGATTGATTTGTGACTCATTGCATCTCCTTGGAGAGACTCAAGCACTTCAGTCAAGAAGTTATCAACAATTTTCGAAACCCAAATTTTAGAAGATATTATTTTTAATACCAAAATACTATAATACTATAAAATATAGGTGCAATAAACTATTATTTTGATCAACAAGACTCTAAATAAGCATTAATTTGCATCCATTTATATAATTAGTTAAACTAAATTATATAGTTGATAATAGGATAGTAGAATATATTATAGGGTACTTTCAGAATGAAATACATTTTGTTCATTCATTGGAAAGCTTCACAAACCACTGTGATAATAGAGTTCTCAGCGCTAATACAATTATTTTGTCGATCTGTGCATATATTTCTCAATATCCCCTTCCCATATGGGAAAGGAGTGGACTAGTCACTTACCTCACAAGGTCCTTATGGAGTTGTTGTTCCAGGCCACACGTGCACACCATTTTACCAACAAGACAATTTAGTAGACAACTCGACAAGGCCTTGGAGCTGGGTGCCCCCAAATCCACACAGCCAACCATCCATCAGGAGAATTTTTCCATGCCTGGATGTTAGGAGAGCTTGCTCAAATTTGGGCTTCCCACAAGGATCATACTGTAGAGCCCTATCAGTCCCAGACACACTCCAAAGGACATCATCCACTAGTCCAAAAAAAATTTTGCGGTCATTGAGGACTCTAGCAGGGAGACCCCCCTTGATCTAATTGCTCGTCCTCACCTGTCAGCACTAGCATACCATGACTAGTTCAAACTAAAGTTCCTTTGGTCCTCAGATATCATACATATTATCTTTTTCTTGTAATTACTTTATCTCCACTCCGAGTCATGTACTTTCTTATCTTCTCTTGTTGTTCTGCTTCTAGCACAATTAAAAATCTGTTTTGATATGATTTTTAGCATCTTTATAGTCCACACTTCCACACTTCCACATTGTATTTTGGCTAGTGATGTACTCTTATAATCCCATTGACCTAACATTTTCCCCAAGGAAAACCTTGTGGGGAAACCCAAGAGATGCTTCCTCATGTTTGTGGATGGCATCCCTAGTAACTCTGTTCGCTAAAGTCATAGACTAGTGTGCCTAACCAGGAGGGTTGAACTAGGCAGATGCCCAACAACATGAAAAAAAACCAGTTGAGCTAACCCTTGGTCTTCCCATTGACATACTCCTTTGATCATTTTCTGGACATTAATAAACTTCTATTATCAAAATTTGGTTTTTACAAATACTGCAACAAAAAAGGTGGTTTGACAAACAATGCAACAAATCAGAACTCATAATTTAATAATTTAGACGATAAGAGGTATTCCAAAAATCATTGACAAAGACAGGCATGCTTTTATCTAGATTTGCATTTGAAAAAATTGTCAACTTATCTGTTATATTGTCAACTTGAAATGTGAAATCCAGATATGAAAACTAGATATGAAAGTATTTCAAAAATCACCTCTTGGGTATTAAAATAAGAATGGAGCTGTACAGGATGGCATCAAGGCCAATGAGAAAAATTACAATTAATT
>CM076573.1:509598417-509681591 GCA_034641835.2 Pinus albicaulis | reverse complement strand
CGGTGACAACAGATTTGTCCTTCGGTCTCGGGACCACATCCCAGACATCATTCTTCATAATAGACTCATATTCTTCATGCATAGCATCCTTCCAGACTTGATGCTTGATGGCTTCCTCAAAAGATTCAGGTTCAGATTGTACAATAGTACTCATGGCAGCTAGATACCCTTGGTATCTACCAAAGTAACAAAAATCGCGATCGGGATAAAATCGCCGAGGGGAAAAAATCGGAAAAAATCGTAAAAATCGGGAAAAAATCGTAAAAATCGGGAAAAAATCGGCACATACAAAAATATTCATTTTTTTCAATTTTTTTAATATCTAAAGCATCTACAGCATAAAATAAATGCATTGACACATAAATATGAAAAAAAAACTAATATATAAGATGTGTAATATCATGTCTAGTGCTACATCACACATAATAGTGAATCATGTCCTGAATACTAAGTCCCGAGTCTCAACTCAACCTCAAAATATCAACAAAAAATATAATAATGTATCTCATATCATGAGTCATAATGTTATATACAAAGGAATGCACCAAATAACCTATACTACTGATTTCCTCTGCCCCTCTTGCGGAAAAATGTAACAACTTTCCCTCTAGACGAAGAAGTTGGCGGGGCTGGCAATGGACTCTGTTGTGCTCCAGATCCTGAAGCACTAGGAGCTAAAGGAGGTAGACCACGTCCTCTACCGATAGCAGGGGTAGGTGGTGTCACCTCCTCCTCCTATTGTTGCTCCTCCTCCTCCTCCTCATGAAACTCATCATTGATTCATCGCTACTAGAAATGGGATCATCAACAAGAGATACATAAACATCATCTAGCTCAAAGTCTTTAGACTTGGATTGCTCAACCTTAAAATGCGGTAGAAAAAGATTAACATGCCTAACCAGTTGTTTTCCTTTGAGTGAAGGGTACATTCTTGTTAAGGCCACAATAGGGGAGTTCAACAATCAATACCACCAACATCAACAAAGTTCAACAATCAATGCCACCAACATCAAGGTTCTTAAAGGACTTCATACTCTTGATCAAATGCCAATCTCATACCCTTACACATAATAGAATCAAATGGAAACCATGCAAATCCCCAAACCATGAAACCCTGAAAACCATTAAGTCTGCTGAATTTTGAGTGAAATCTAAAATTCTAGTTTCTCCATATGAAATCCAATGAGGTCGAAGCCACTCTTAAACATCCTGAGTCATTTCATGGTAATGTTAAAAATTTAAGTAAAAGGATGAAAATGAAAAATAAAGGAAATATCACTTTTACTTTAAGAATTTAACATTACCATGAACTGCCAACAGGTTGTGTCAGGAAAATGAAAGCGTTGCAAAAATGACCCAAAAAAAAATCGATTTTTGAACTTATAGGGTCGCTGTTTGATGGGCCCACGATTTTTACCAATAAAATCGCGATTTTTTCGTAAAAATCGCGATTTTATCGCGATAACGATTTTTTCAAAAAATCGTCCAAAAAATCGCCGATTAAATCGGCCGCTTGAAAAACTCGCGATTTTTTGAAAAAATCGCGATAACATCGCGATTTTTGTTAACCACGTCCTCTACCGATAGCAGGGGTAGGTGGTGTCACCTCTCCTCCTATTGTTGCTCCTCCTCCTCCTATTGTTGCTCCTTCTCCTCCTCCTCATGAAACTCATCATTGATTCATCGCTACTAGAAATGGGATCATCAACAAGAGATACATAAACATCATCTAGCTCAAAGTCTTCAGACTTGGATTGCTCAACCTTAAAATGCTGTAGAAAAAGATTAACATGCCTAACCAGTTGTTTTCCTTTGAGTGAAGGGTACATTCTTATTAAGGCCACAGTAGGGGAGTTCAACAACCAATACCACCAACATCAACAAAGTTCAACAATCAATGCCACCAACATCAAGGTTCTTAAAGGACTTCATACTCTTGATCAAATGCCAATCTCATACCCTTACACATAATAGAATCAAATGGAAACAATGCAAATCCCCAAACCATGAAACCATGAAAACCATTAAGTCTGCTGAATTTTGAGTGAAATCTAAAATTCTAGTTTCTCCATATGAAATCCAATGAGGTCGAAACCACTCTTAAACATCCTGAGTCCTTTCATGGTAATGTTAAAAATTTAAGTAAAAGGATGAAAATGAAAAATAAAGGAAATATCACTTTTACTTTAAGAATTTAACATTACCATGAACTGCCAATAGGGTGTGTCAGGAAAATGAGAGGGCTGCAAAAATGACAAAAAAAAAAATCGATTTTTGAACTTATAGGGTTTCTGTTTCATGGGCCCACGATTTTTACCAAAATAATCGCGATTTTTTAGTAAAAATCGCGATTTTCGCGAGTTTTTTTTTCAAAAAAATGGTTGAAACTAAGCCAAAATCAAAATCAGACAGAAAAAACTGTGAATTTTTGAAAAATTGCATTAAGATCGCGATTTTGTTACTTTGTTATTTTTTTAGCCTCTTTATGAGATAATACATTTAAATACATGAAGGGGGAATACCCATTCGTATAGACCCTCAAATAAATACCCAATTCTGCGACTCAAAACATGATCTAGTAGACCAAGTAGTTGAAACTACTTTTACAAGGACTCGATAAAAAACACTAGGACTCACTTAGCTGCTGATGACAAAATCCACCCTAGCTTTGGGGTGAGGCTGGAGGGAAAAACTCTGCCGATCACTTTTGTGAATCAGTGAGACAAAAAACCTCCTAGGATGGAAGTCATCAACAACATACTAGACTTACCTAGGTTGTTACATACATGGACGGTCTTACTTAGATCATTTACATCATAACATGCAGAATGGGTTTACATCATTATAAAAACTGTCGATTGGCGATGAAATCTGGATGACACGAGCCTCGAACATGATAAGTCCCATTTGAAAAAATGGGGGTGTATTGCTATGGGGTCGTTGACAAAATGTGGTCAACATCTGGCCCTACTTGGGGACACGTTGCTTCATCGAAGGAATGTGAGAATCCAGAATCTGCATCCAAGCAACACACAAAATTATATAAGTAGTGTCCATCCAAATATCATCATATAACATTAAGTACATGAAAAATAGAAGCTCTTCTTTTATTCATTATTCTACTTAACATGAAAAGTAAATCTACTCTAACTGCAAAAATGAAATGCTGAAATAACAAGGAGTAGGGTTAGAAATACAATACAGAGGATGCCCAAATGGCATCAGATGTCATCTTTGAAGAACAACTTGAGCAATTGGCCATTGACAGGTAGCTGCAGTGGTTCACCTTCCAATGTGCTCAAGTGAAATGAGTTTGGTCCAGCAATGCCTCTGATAATGTAAGGTCCCAGCCACAAACTGTCAAATTTCTTGTGTTTTCCAGGCTTCTCATTTTTTCTATCCCAAAGCAATACCATGTCTCCAACCTGCAAAGATCTAGATCTAGATGATTTATCAAAGCTTTTCTTAATGTTAGATTGATTCTTATACATATTATCCAAAGCCTTCCTACGAGTTTCATCCAACTCCACAATCTGATCAATTCTATTTTGAACAGCATCTTTATCAGTGGAAAAATGTTGAAGGAGTTGGTAAGCTGGCAATTTAAGGTGAACAGGCAAAGTTACATCCAAGCCATAAACTAATTCAAAGGGACTTTTACCAATAGCTTTCTTTTTAGTAATCCTATCTGCCCACAAAGCATACTTGATTTTGCTGTCCCAAGATCGCTTGTTATCTCCTACTATCTTCTTGATAATGGTTATAAGATTTTTATTACTTGACTCAGCTAAGCCATTACCCTGAGGATAGTAATTAGATGAATGAGATAAAGTAATGCCATACTTAAAACAAAAAGATGAGAATTCAAGAGAACTAAAAGCCTTGGCATTATTAGTAGTGATCTTGGAAGGGACACCAAATCTAGTAATGATTTGATTTTCAATAAAGTCCATAATGACCTTTTCATTGGCATTCTTAGTAGGAATGGCTTCAACCCATTTAGTAAAATAATCAGTCGCAGTTAAGATCCAGGAGTAGCCATTGCTAGAATTTTCATGGAATTTCCCAATGAAATCCAGACCCCAATGTTGAAAAGGTGCCTCAACAACCACAGGTTGTAGGGGCAGGGCAGCTAGCTTCTGCTTCCCAGTGAAAAGTTGGCAGGCTTGGCAACTTCTAACAAATTTATGAACATCTGAAAAAATCTAAGGCCAAAAATAACCAGCTCTCAGGATTTTATGGGCGGTAGTTCTAGCAGCATAATGACCACCACAAAATCCTGAATGAAACTCAGAAATCAACCTTTTAGACTCAACCTCATCAACACACCTAAGTATTATCCCTTCAGGATTTCTCCATCCAAGGCCATCCTTCATGAGGCAATACTTAGTGGCTTTTAATCTAAGAGCCCTTCTTCTATGAGCAACTAAATGGTTAGGACATGTAAGATTTAACAAGTAATAAATAATGTCCTTATACCATTCATGCTCTCCTATCCTTTGCAGCTCAGGTGAAGATGCATCATTAAGACAGATCAAACCAAGCGTCTTTTCATTACCTTCGGTCAACATCTCAGCCACACCTTGACCTTTGACTAACTTAGTGGGTCTAATCTCTAGATCATACTCTTGAATTTTAGTAACCCACCTAGCACAAGTCCCTAAGCAATCAGTTTGAGTTAAGATATCTTTAATTGCGGAATGCGGGACAAAATCAGTAATTTTAGAATAACCCACATAAGTCCTAAAATGCTTAAGAGACTTAACCAAAGCATAGGCTTGCTTTTCCATAGTAGTATACTTTAATTCAGAATTTTGAAGCACTCTACTCATGAAAGTAATAGGCTGTTCGTGACCTTCCTTATTCTTTTGTAACAAGACACCAGCAATAGTATCTTCAGAAGCGAAAGAGAAAATCATAAAATCTTTTGAGTAATCAAGACTCGCCAAAACCGGAGCTTGAGCAATAGCACCCTTAATCCCTTGAAAAGCCTTTTTACCATCTTCTTTCCATAAAAATTTTACATCTTTTTTAAGAAGATTTTGAATAGGCTTAGCTATTTCTGCGTAATTTGGAATAAATCTTCTAAGAAAATTAGTTTTTCCTAGAAAAGACTGAAGGGATTTAAGATTATGAGGTAGAGGAATCTTTTGGATTGCCTCAACTCTTTCAGGATCAATCTTGATCCCATCTTTGGAGATGATGTGACCAAGTAACTTCCCTTTAGTTACCCCAAAAACAGATTTAGCTGGATTTAAGGAAATCCCAAACTCTCTACATCTATCAAAAACCTGCCTAAGATGACCTATATGAGTAATACCATCTTTAGAAAAAACAGTAATATCATCCTGGTAAATTTCAATAATTTTTCCAATTAGACCTTTAAAAGCATAATCCATAGCCCTTTGAAAGGTAGCCCCAACGTTAGTCAAACCAAAAGGCATTCTAATGTATTCAAAAGTACCCCATGGTGTGGTGAATGTCGTTTTGTGACGATCTTCTTTTTTAACCCAAACTTGGTTGTATCCAGAAAAACCATCTAGCAATGACATCATTCCTGAACCTGTTACTCTTTGCAACATAGTCTCCATGTTGGGCAAAGGGTAATTATCTTTTTTACATGCTAGATTAAGGTTTCTAAAATCAACACAAAGTCTAATGGTACCGTTCTTCTTCCTAACAATCACCAGGTTGGAACACCATGTTGAATGTCTAGTTTGAGCAATGATTCTAGCTGCAAGCATTTTCGAAAGCTCTTTCTGAACCAAAGAAGCTAACTTAGGATTTATTTGCCTAAGATTTTGACGAAAAGGTTTAGCATTCTCATCTTTTAAAGGGATAGTGTGTTGCATGACATCTTCCCTATATCCTTTCAATTCATCATATGAAAATGCTAAAACATCCTTGTACTCATGAAGTAAATTAATCAATTGTTTCCTTTATTCTTCACTAGTACCTTTACCAATTTTAACAATTTTAGGATCTTTAGAAGTACCAAGATTTACTTCAATGAATTCACCTGGATCCCTTCTATTTTCTTCTTTCAGCTTTGTAGCATCATGCTGATCAAAGTGTTGTTCTAAAGCAACAATATTCCAAGGAGTAGGATTTATAATATCATCATGATCCTCAGATCCATCCTCCTTAGAACTTATCCGAAAATCTTCAAACTCATCCAAATGATTAAGAAAACGAATAGCCTGCTTTTCATCATCAAAAACATGCCAATGTTCTGAATTATCCGGGACTGACGGTCTGAAAATAATTTCCATTTTTATCTCTTCCTTAATTAATTCATCAGATAATTGTAAGGTAGAAGCGGCCACAGCAAGCTCATCTGCTAAAGCATTCTTTTCCCTTGGGACAGCTTCAAGGTTAATAGCATCAAAGTGTTCCATAACATCCCATACAACATTTCGATAATTTCTCAACCTCTGATTTTTACATGTGAATTTGTTCTTAACTTGCATGATAACCAGATCAGAGTCTCCCTTGATACTAAGCAACTTAATTCCTAAAGCCTTTGCCAATTCAAAACCCAACAACAAAGCCTCATACTCAGCGACATTATTGGTTGCATCAAACTCAAGTCTATAAGCAAACTTTAAAATATTACAAAGGGGAGATTTCAAAACAATTCCAGCACCCTTACCATACTTAGATGCCGCACCATCAAAATGCATGTACCAAACTTGATCATTTAAGTCCTCAGATTTCTCATCAACCTTGTCATCTAAGGGAATCGTGAAATTAGACATAATAGCATAATTCCCCATGTCAGGTTGTTCCTTAATTATTTCATTATGAGGTCTTTTAGGATCTTCTACATGGAATCTTCTTTCAGGCTCTCTATTAAGCCTCACAAACCCTTCACCTCTAGGAGAAGGAATCATAGCATAAGACCAGTTCATCTGAATACTTCCTCCTAGATCAGAAGCCCACTTTCTTGATAACAACATACCCCAAGCATCCGGAACATCAACTACAACTATGTCCATAACGATCATGATATCAGGGTAAACCGCTAAATGAACTTGTAAATCCTTGATCAACCCATGAACTTCAATTTTCTTAGAATCCATGGCACATATGTTGTAATATGGTCTAGAAACTCTTAAATTAAGCTGTTCCATGACCCTCTTAGTCATAACACAAGCTGAAGCACCAGAATCTAGCATACAATTATTCAATTTATAATCATTAACCATCAAACTAACAAAAAATGGTTGATGATCTTTGTTATCCGATTCCATTTTCTGTAAGTATATAGGGGCATCTTGATACGACACTTCGGGAGTTTCATTTTGAGTAACGTTAACATGTGAAGCTCCAAGAACATCTAAAACTTTAGCTTTCTGATTAGGAAGCTTTATAGCCTCAGTAAAAGGTACCAAGATCTTAGCATTTCTCAACCATGCACCCAAATCAATATCCAAACTAGGACTAGGATTAAAAATTCGAGGAGGATTTTGATTATGACTTTGCTCTTTATCCCTTCTTTGATAAGTTAATTCTTTGTCTTTAGCGATTTCTAAAACTCGATCAGGAGAAGGCTTTTCACCAAACATTTCAACAATCAAATCATTCTCATAATCAAAATTATTGATGCTATGCGAAGATGTGAAAGGCCTAACATCTTGACTATGTTCCTTAACTTCCATCCAATCTTTCATAGACAAAGAGAACTCCTTACCAACAACATTTATCTGATTACTTGCCCCAAACATTCTATTATTTATGATTCTTTCGACAATGGGACAAGTAGCCTCTTCATGAAGAGCATCACAAACTCTACAATAAGGAGGAGCTTCATCAACCAGATTAGTAGTTTCAAGCGGATTGGGAGGTCTCTGCTCACTCGACTGACCCTTTCTCTGCCAAGTATTATTATTTCGATTATTATTATTATGATTCCTAGGTTGGGAATTATGCGTTTGAGCTCTTTCCATTTGAACCAACCTAGCTTGTAAAGTGCTTATTTCTTTAGCATGGTCAGAGATTAATTTAGCTTGATTAAGCTCCATGCTTTCAAGCTTTTTAGCATGATTAAGCTCCATGCTTTCAAGTTTTTGGATTAACTTTTTCATAGGGTCATCATCATCCTCTAGAGGTTCTTTTCCTTTAGGCGCTTTTAACTTAGTTGCAGCCCTATCAAAACCAGTAATTTCAGACTTCCCAGATGCCCTTCTATCTTTTTCAAGCTCTTCAGCTAAAGATTGACAAGCCTTATAATTTGCAGTTTTAGCCCGCCTTAATTCATATGAAGTTTCAGAATTAAAAGCATCAATGTAAAATTTTAGAAGAGATCCATCAGGAGGTTTATGAGTTTGAGATATTTCTCTAAGGATACCATTAAATCTCCTGTTAAATTCTTCAGTTGTTTCATTTTCTTTCTTCTTTATGGTGCTGATTTCTCTTACCAAATGCCTATCTTCCCTTTTATCACCATACTTTTCCTTAAATGCAGCTACAATTGATTCAAAAGTATCAAATGAATTATCAGGTTTTTCCATGAACCATTCAGCAACATCCTCACCAAAAGTAAGAACAAAAGTTTTCATCTTTACATCATCGAAATTATTATTTGCAACAGCAAATCTATTCCACCAGTTAGTGAAAGCAAACAAATGAGATTTAACACTAACTGCATCATTTCCTTGAAAAGTAGGTAATTTATCCATTTGAGGGACATCATGGGGATAACCTTGAATATTAGAAAAATCACATGGGGCAAAAACATCCATGATATCGGGTTGAGGTGGATCACAAAAAAGCGAATGGATATCAGAGAGAGCTTCCTGGCCGAGATTATCAAGGAGTGTACGAGAAGCGAGCTTGTGTAATCGGACTCTAAAAACCCTTTCAGGATCTGGAGTAGGATTAACCAAGGTACTAGGATGCCTTCTCGTATAGGTCCTTATGGAAGATGAAGCCAATGGAGTCGCCACTAGGACAGGAAGCTAACTCAGATACATGAGATGAAAATGAATAAAGAGATGAATGTCGTTGAAAGATCAGAAGATTATAAAATGTCGTTAAGACCAAGGACAGAAAAACTCTATCCCCGGCAACGGCGCCAAAAAATGTTGTCGCACAGATTGTCAGAATGTCGTTGAGCCAAAGTCCAGTAAATGGATCCCTGGCAACAGCGCCAAAAAATGTTGTCGCACAGATTGTCAAGGCACCGCGACAACGGCTCAGATTGGGGGCTGTCACCCTTATCCCCAATCTCTCTATTTAAGTTGTCTCCTTGCAAGCTAAGGGAGGTAGACCCTATTAGAAATGAGGATGAAGAATCCAGGAGACACAGCTAAAACATCAAATACTTGATAAAATGAACGAGATTCCACAGATTTAAATTAGATTTTACGTTTAAGACCAGTGCCTTATGGAGTCAAATAAAATCTCGTTATGCAATTATAAATAAGTAAGTGACGATTAACTGCTGCTTATTAAAACACGATTGATCACAATGATATTTAATTGAAAACGCCACAACCATGAAGCAATAAGATGAAAATGCCAGGATTTAAAATGTTCCAATTAATTTCGTTCCAGACAAATCAAAGATGTTATATAGTCACTCTTAAGATAAAATTTTAAAAGCTCATTTGACCATAAAAGAGATTTTTGAGAATTTTCTTATAATTTTTTATTATTTTTTAAATTTTTTTAAATTAAATCTAAGTCTAAATTAAAACCAAAAAATTTAAAGCTAAGTCTAAATGGAAGTAAAGTTAAAATCTAAATCTAAAACTAAATTAGACCTCACAGAATTAAATTTAAGTTAAAATTAAACTAAGACTAAAAATCTAGAGTTTTAAAATCCTAAACTAAAGCTGAAAATGAAATTAAAACTACAATTTAAATAAACCTACGCTATCATGTAATCTAACATCTAAACAACCCTAACTAAATTAAAATCTAACAAGAATTAAAACCTAACTAAGAAAACGAATCACAAAAATTTGAAACTACAATCTAAAACATAAATCGAAAATATACAACCACCTAAAAAATATAAACCGGCATTCTAGAAAAAATTTAACGCATGTACAAAGGGGTTAAATTTCACGTGTGTTATTTGGAGGTATGCGTTTGTCGTGTTGTAGTTTGTCGTTTTGCAGGTTTGACGCCTGACGTAATGGAGGGAGATGATCAACGCAGATGGCAGGCAGAGGACCACGAGGGTTAAGTCGACGTGAGGAGCAGGTCGATGGCTCGATGAGGACGGCAGCAGAGCTTGAACGGCGGACAATGGAGTATGGAGAAGTGAGTAAGCGGATAGGAAGGCAGCGTGTGAAGGCTGAGATATGATGAATGTGGATAAGAAAATATGGGTTCGATTGGTAAGGAAGAACGTATATGCAGCGAGAAAGATCAAGACAAAAGAAGGGAGATCGATGGCCAAAGAGCAGAGGAATGTGGCTGCAGATTAATGAAAATGAAGGCAGCGTGAAGGACAGAGAAGCTGGATAAATAAAGAATGTCAAAAACAGATCAAATTTCAGTAAACCCTGTACTTTTAAATTTCTCTTTCCGAATTAAAAGAATTCTGCCTGCAAACTCAGATTTATTATCCCCCTTAAATCAAATATCGCCCAGATTCATCCACAGTAGGGATTTGAGGCCAGATCTGGCCTTTGGAGGCTAGATCTACCTCAGATATTAAAATTTTCTTTCGATTTGAACCCTGAATCTGCAAGAAACCAGCCAGATATGAAGATACACACCAAAAAAACGATTAAACCCTTACAGTCCTAAAATATTTACAAATTTACAACTAGTTGACAAATTTAAAATCCTCATGGTCAGATTTGAATTCATTTTGGCACAACTTCCAGAGATTTAAAATGTTTAAATGAAAGGCACAAGCCTTTGAAACCCTGCAAGATCACAAATATTGTAAGATAGACCTGGAAATTTAACAAATAAAGAGCTTATCAGATTTATGTTTATTGAGAGTCGGCTGGTCCAACCGAAGCCTTCCCCAGACGCCCAATCTTAAAAAAAATTATTCCCTACACACTTAGATCTGAATCTTAGATCGATAGAGATTTAAGAAAACAACATCGGACCCTTTCAGAGAAATCAGAATGTTATTTTATAAACCCAGAAAACTGCACAAGATACCTGTATGCAGATTAATCCATGAAGGCCATCAACCATAAAATGCAAGAAACAAAGTAGCAGATTTCAGAGACAATTCACCACATAGATCTGAGAAGGAACATCAAGATTTGTAACCCCAAAATATTCATCAAGAAAAATTCACAAGAGCTTCCAAGACCAGTGCACGATTCTGAGATCGGATGATTCAAGAATGACAAAGACCTCTAAATTTATAGGACAAGATCTCTAACAGCTAGTTTGGATGATCCTCGTCAAAATAATCTCAACCGTCCAAAAGATTTAATTATCTTTTAATCCGGAGCGTTGAAATTAAAATTTTGGGGAAAAAATGAATTTATCATTTAATTCAATTTTAATTAACTCAAAAATATTATTTTTGAGTTAATTACCCCAAAATTTTGACTTTGACTTAACCACCAAGGCCCAAAGGTCCAAAATTTCTTAAAATTCTCAATATTCCCTTGGCCTGGGGCTTTCAAAATCATTTTCCAAGGACCCACAAATTTTGTCTTTAAAGATTTAATCCTAACTTAGGACCCTAAATTAATTAAATTTCTAGTTTAAGATTTTATTAATTAATTGACCAGAAAATTTAATTAATTGACTGAGAGGGGATTATAATTATTTTTCCAACCCTCTTTTACATGATAATACATTTACATACATGAAGGGGGAATACCCATTCGTATAGACCCTCAAATAAATACCCAATTCTGCGACTCAAAACATGATCTAGTAGACCAAGTAGTAATAACGCTTTCCCTACAATCCTGGCAGTGAAACGCTCCTCCAAAATGATGAATCTCCTCTCCTGAGCAAGCACTCGAAGTCCCCCAAGGCAGAGGTTGAGATCTTCGCCTGAAAATCTCGTGTGCTAAACAGCACTGCAGACTTGGCACCTGGCACAAGCGTGCTATGTCAAAATGACAATCGGAAAGGTAAGTGAATGAATAAGGAATGAGGTTGCCTTTCCTTCCTTTTGTCAAGTGAGCCTCAACATTCCTCTTGGGCCCACCATGGACTGCGCAGTCCCCTCATCGAGCCAATCCCAGAGCTGCCTCTTCCAACCCTTCCTCAAGCTGCCACCTAAGGAGCTGCCTCCAATTTGATGCTGGCCACTCAGACCCAACTAAATCTGCAATTTTTCCTTTGGGAACTATAGAAATTGGCTTTAGCTTTTCCCAAATATTATTTGTGGGTCCCCAGCCCACCTTATTTCTGCCTAACATTAGATATAGCAAAATTTGTCAAAATTTAATATTCTAATTAGCGAAACTACTAATTAGGAATATTACAATCCTCCCCGCCCAAAAGTTGCTTGCCCTCAAGCAACTACAGTGATGTATGTTGGAGGATCTGCTCCCCTTCACAAGTAGCATCCTCATCTGGAAGGTTCCTCCACCGAATCAAGTATTCCTTCACCACTCGGCTCCTCAAGTGCCTCTCCCTAGTGTCTAAGATGGCCTCTAGCTGCAGCACCAAGTGCCCCTCATCATCTATAGGAGGCAACTCGGTGGCTATTGTCCCAACACCTTCTTCAGGCAAGACACATGGAAAATGTTATGTATCTGGCTCCCCTAAGGCAGCTCCAACTCTTATGCTACCTCTCCCACTCTCCAAATAACTCTGAATAGCCCATAGAAGCGAGGCTTGAGCTTCTCAGCCCCCCTCTGCTTCAGCGTAGACTGCCTGTAAGGCTGGAGGCTTAGGTAAACCAAGTCCCCTACCTCAAACTGTCTCTCCACGCGGCCTCTGTGAAAATTTTTGAATACAATAATACAGAAACCCTATTGTAGTATCTTGATTTACGTCTACTTATGATTTAATTATAAAAGTTATTTTCAGAAAATATTCAGAAAATATTGAAGTAAACACAACTAACAGCCTACACACATACAGATCATTTACTAAATATTACGCTCATTCAACAAAGTGACACAAATTTTTCAGAAAATTGTCCTCGGAAAAACCCAATGCGAGAAAACCGGTGCAGCAAATATGAGGGTTTATTATTATTAAGTAGAATTTGAGTACAACAAATCTGGGCACCTTTCTGGTTAACCCGACGGAGAAAAAATAGATCTGCAACAATACCTGTTGTTTTGGAGACTGAAGACTGGACTAATTCACACCCTCAAACGAGATTTACAGAATTCAACACTGTTTTGCCTCTAGAAACCCCAGCGCTGCCCTTAAGCCGCCTACCACAGCCCTGCTAGCCTCTGTGTGCCCCTGCGCTGCTCAGAATGGGACTGCGTAACCCCAAACTGGGTGACGAAGTCTTTACGCTGCCCTGGATGACCTCTACGTAACCCTGGTGGCCTCCTGAAGCTACAGCGCTGCCCCTCCTGGGCCTGTGTATCAGCTGAAACCCTCTGCACTGCGTAGCCTCAGCTTCCTCTACGTTGTTCCTGATTGTTGCTCCTTTGCCTCTTGCTGACTCTTAGCTTCGGGATCAGATCATCCCCTTAGCCAATACTACCCCTTGCTGCACAGAAACTCTTCTGGAAATTCTAAGCAAACCCACCCTAGAATTCCAGCTCAGTCTCTCAGCTCTGCCTCCGTGTGTGTGTATCCAACTGACCCTCAAGCCTTTCTCTTATACTTTTTCGTTGAGACATCAACGGCCATAATTTAATCTCTTATCGACGGCTAAGATTAAAAGACTGGTTGATCCGCGTCACTTAGAACATTTCATCACATGTGTTTAATTAATTCACTTTAATTTTTATAATTCCCTAAGTTAGACTTAGGGTCCTCATTAAAAAAATTAATTATTTTAATATCTCACACACCAGATGAAATTTCTCCAAACTCTTTCTGGGTTTTGGAGGTCTTCTGCGTCTTATTCTCTCCACAAAATTTCAAGGCTAGAGCACACCTGATGCTACCCCAACACTCCCTCTTAGCACGGAGTGTGCTCTAGTAATACATCCACACCATGTATCACAAGATCTTGACATCGGTCTCTGCGCTGCTGATGCTTGGCCTGCTGCCCTCCATCCACTGCGTTGTTGCTTTCTATACTGTTGTCGATATCACTGCCACATTTGTACTGCAGCTCCCTCTCAATTTGTTGCATCATGTTGTCCATAGCACTGCCACTGCTAATTGTTGCACTGCAACTCAGTTGCTAAGAAGTAAGCAACAGAAAGACCCCTGCCCAATCGTTGACAGACAAGTCAGGTTGCATCTCATCACTGAAGCTTCCTTGGTTGCTGCTCTGCGCTGCCCTCCCGAAGCTGCTGCGCTACAGCCCTGCACTGCGTAAGCACTACCTCTCTGCACTGCTGAAGTCCCATCAACCTCTACGTTGTTGTTGCCTTTGCACTGCACTGCTCCCTCTACAGCATCTCAGCACTGCCCTTTTCTTCACTGTGAACTTTTGTAACCATCTCTCTACTTGTCCTGCTACCGTCTTAAGGCTCCCGTAGCTCGTATGTGATCCAAGAGTTGGGCTTACTCAAGGATCCTGCCTCTTCCATCTGTAGCTGCTCTACAGATCCATATCGCCCCACTTATGTGGCTCATGAGCACTCATGGCTATGTCATCATCACTCCCATCGTCCTTTTTTGTTGCTGCCTTGGATTCAGAAGATCCTCTGTCCTTCTTCTTAGGACAAGTGCTGGCGAAGTGTCCAATTTCGCCACAATTAAAGCACCGGACCTTGGATAGGTCCCTCTTCTTCTTTGCTTAATGCCTTTGTTCCTTTGATGCAAGGGGTGCATCATCTTCCTCTTCTTTCTTCACCTTGACAATTCCGCTGCCGCTGTTTTTTCTCTTGGTGAATCTCCTGATTTCCTCCTGACGGAGGATTGCCCACATGTCCGCCCAGGATGGTAATGCTGCCCTGCCCAATATGCTCTAGACAAACGTTTCCCATTCCTCTGTGACTGCATTCAGGGCAGTCCTTACCAAGATCTCTTCATCTGCAGTTGCACCCATGGCAATCAGTTGATCCCAGATAGTCTGAAGTCGAAAAAGGAAGGGACCTATCACCTCACCCTTTTGCATCTGGAACAGCCGAATCTAATTCTCTAGAAGCATTTTCCTTTGAACAGAGCTTCCCTGATACATCGTCTCCAAAGCAATCCACATCTCATTGTCTTCTTTCCGGCAATATGTGGCACGACGTGATCTTTTACTCTGTCCATAATTAAATTCTTAGCTCGCGCTTGATTTTCCTTGAATTTCTTCAGAGGATTTGGATCTTCAGGCTCAGCTAGGACATTCTCCGCATGATTCTTGATGTCGTACTCATCCAGGACTGTCAATATCCTGGCTCTCTAGATGACAAAGTTGGACACGCCGTCCAACCTCTCTTGATCTCTCAGCCCATGAGAAGCCATCTAGCTCAAATCTGATGAAACAGTACTCTTCTCTGTCTTTCTACTACAAAACTTAACATAAATGTTGGATCTGGGTTTCTTGGCAATCAGAAACCCTCTATAGTAGTTGCTCCCTTTGTCAACTGATTTCCCTCTGGAAATCTTCAACCAAAACAATTGGACAGTTCTCTGATCACCCTCCTGATCGAATCTCAGATCTGTTTGGCTCAAATCTGCTGAGTGACTATCTTCCTCCCGCTCTTTGTCAACTTAGCTAGGCACAATTATGCCCCAGCAGAATCTCCACCACACCAGCAACTGCTGAAGATCTGAATATCTCGGCAATACTTCACAGCAACAGAAAAGTAACCGGACTGCGTCCCTCTAGCTGGCCTCTGCGTGAGCAGATTGGCCCTGCGCAGCCTCTGCGCAGCGCAGGCTGCTCCTGCGTCCTTCTGGAAATCACTATGTTGTCTCTGCGTCACCCAGATGGGACTGCGTCAGCCCTTGTGTAGCCTATGTTGGCACTGCGTCCTCCTGCCGCTGAGTTGCCCTCTCCGAATCTACTACTTCAGCTGCTACCTTGCAGAAAATATGTCTTCAGCTGATTTGCTGGAGATTCAATTTGATATGCAATCCCTCTGATACCATGTGAAAATTTTTGAATACAATAATCCAGAAACCCTATTTTAGTATCTTGATTTACTTCTCCTACTTGTGATTTAACTATACAAGTTATTTTCAGAAAATACCGAAGTAAACACAACTAACAGCCTACACACATACAGATCATTGACTGAATATTACGCTCATTCGACAAAGTGACACACAGACTTTTCGGACAATTGTCCCCGGAAAAACGCAATGTGGGAAAATCAGTGCAGCAGATATGAGGGTTTATTATTATTAGGTAGAATCTGAGTATAGCAAATCTTGGCACCTTTCTGGTTACCCCGACAGAGAAAAAATAGATCTGCAGCAATACCTATTGTTCTGGAGACTAAAGATTGGACTGATTCACACCCTCAAACGGGATTTACAAAACTCAGCCATGTGCTGCCTCTAGAAACCCTAGCATTTCCCTGAAGTTGCCTGCGTCAGCCCTACAACCTTTGCTTGCCCTTGCGCTGCTCAGAAGGGGACTGCGTAACCCCAGACTGGGTGACAAAGTCCTTACGCTGCCCTGGATGGCCTTTGCGTAACCCTGGTGGTCTCCTGAAGCTGCAGCGCTGCCCCTCATAGGCCTGTGTAGTGGCTGAAACCCTCTGCATTGCGCAGTTGCTGCATAGCCTCAGCCTCCGTTGCGCTGCTCCTGATTGCTGCTCCTCTGCCTCTTGCTGACTCTTGGCTTCGGGATCAGATCATCCCCTTAGCCAATACTACCCCTCGCTGCACAGAAACTCTTCTAGAAATTCTAAGCAAACCCGCCCTAGAATTCCAGCTCAGTCTCTCAGCTTTGCCTCCGTGTGTGTGTATCCAACTGACCCTCGAGCCTTTCTCTTATACCTTTTCGTTCAGACATCAACGACCGTGATTTAATCTCTTATCGACGGCTAAGATTAAAAGACTACTTGATCCGCGTCGCTTAGAACATTTCATCACATGTTTAATTAATTCACTTTAATTTTTCTAATTCCCTAAATTAGACTTAGGTACTCATTAAAAAAATTATTATTTTAATATCTCACATACCAGATGAAATTTCTCCAAACGTTTTCTAGGTTTTGGAGGTCTTGTGTGTCTTAGCCCCTCCACAAAATTTCAGGGCTAGAGCACACCCGATGCTACCCCAACACTCAAAATCTCAACAGCTTCTATCTGCATACATCTTCTGTTGATTCTAGGTTGTCACCAAGCTATCTTTGAGAGCCCTGAGAATGTCTTGGCTCTCTTGGATCCAGTCTTTGGCCCTGGGGGCCTTGCTAGATCCAAACATAACATCAACATACGTCAATGCATCATAACTATATAAAGCACAAAAAGGAGCCATGTCGATAGACATGTGGAACGTTGTGTTGTAGCAATCTTCCCCCAAGTGTAGTCAATGCAATGAAGCCTTCTGCCACCCCGTGACATAGTTACGCAAGTAGCCCTCCAGCGACTTGTTAACTATCTCAGTCTACCCATCGGTCTGAAAATGGTAGCTTGTGCTCGGGGTGAGCTGTTGAGATTCAACAAGATGATGAGCTTAGTGAAAAGAGTCGCCTTCACTAAGTGGGCCCCGCGAGCTATTTTTGGCACAAAGTCTATTTTTAGACTGTCTATTTTTAGATATGTCGATCATATTCTATGAGTTGCAGGATGCTATTTGTGGATGGTTGGTCAAGTTGGAAAAATAGATGGACTTCTATTTTTAGACATTTTGGGCGAAGTCTATTTTTAGACTACCAGTCTAAAAATAGACATGTCGGATATTCTTAGCTCTTAATAATATTTGGACTCTAAACATTATCTTATTCTCTTGGAGCATTGACATTCAGTTAACAGATTGTTCAGATCAGCTAGCTGAAGAAATTACGCAATTCCTAGAGCTACTGGTGGTTCATGCATGGAGGACTTCAGTTAGAACTCAAGTGGCAAAGTTTGGTGGAGTTGGAGAAGTAGTTGGTGGAGTTGGTTTCTAGTTTAACTACACTTGTGGAGTTAAACTCAGTTGAACTGATTGTGTCTATTTCTAACTAATTGATACTTTTAGAGGAGTTGAGTGAATTAATTAGTTAAATTAATTCACTAAATAATAACTCATTATTTAACTAGACAGAGACAACAGTTAACTACAGTGCAGAACAGATCAGTGGAGACTCAGTGGAGAGATTGGTGAAAGAGCAAGTATGACTATTAGTTGTGACTATAGTGATGCATTGATTGCATACAACACTCGGTGGAGATGCCAATGAGGATTGCGTGAGCAAGGCTAGAGCAATTCGAACTCATCTAGAGCCATTCTTCGGCAAGGATTGCGCAGTAGAGGCAGGCTATCAGGAGGGCAAAAATCAGTGCAGATTTTTGCTGATTGTTCTTGATTAGTGTGTAGCGATTGTATTGCACTGAGAGCTTGATATGATCAGCTTTGTATGAGGATTGTTACATGATCTCTATGACATATATTATATACAGATAGTTGGGGTTTTCAGCTTCAGGCTTTCCCGTTAAACAACTGTGTTAATGTGTGTGAATTTTTATTGTTTCATGTGTGCATTGCAATCTTGATTTAAATTCCGCAAATGATCAATGGTGGAATAGATTATGTATTTTGCATGAAGTTAAAATAGTGTGAGATCAGGAGAATCTTGGACATATAACACATAAGTTATATAATTTCTACATGGTATCGGAGCAGTGTTGATCATTGGAGGAGATTGCAATTATTGAAGCGGTTGAGTTTTGTGAAAGTGGAATTCGAATTTGCTGCAGTGTTTTCTTGGTGTCGAAGTTGAGCATTCATTGAAATGTCTTTCAACGGATTGCGATTGGAGTATGCCCTTGATGGGAGGAGCTCGAATTACATATCATGGAAGGACAGGATGGAGGCAGTGCTGGATGATAATGGGTTGAAGGAGTTCATAGATGTTGATATTCCGAAGCCTGCTTCTAGCAATGCAACCGCACTTGACGCATGGCAAAAGAAGGTAGCAAAGTGTCGAAGGATTCTATTGGAAGGTGTGAAGGACCACATTGTGTCCAGCCTTCACGAAAAAGCCACTCCATTCTTAATGTGGAAGGCTTTGACAGACTTGTTCCAAAGCAGAAGTGACCAGAGGAAGTTGGCGCTTAAAGACAAGCTCAGAAAAATAAAAATGGAAAAAGGCGACAGTATACCAAAATACCTCACGAAGTTTGTCCACTACAAGGATGAGCTGGGAAGTGTGGGGGTTACTGTTGATGAAGAAGACTTGGTGAGCTTGGCTCTCCTTGGGCTTCCGAAGAGTTGGCATAGCTACGAAGACTCTGTCAATGGACGAGAGAAACTACCAGGATGGGAGTGACTTTGGTCAAATCTTGTGCAGGAGGAGATAAGGCGGGGTACCAGGGATGGATCTTCATCGAAGAATGAAGATGAAGAGAGTTGCGCTTTGGTTGCCAAAGCAAGGAAAGGGAAGGGGAAGAAATCTTCTTCAAAATCCGGTGTGAAAGGCAAGAAGCAGGACTTGTCCAAAGTGAAGTGTTTTCACTGTCACAAGCATGACCATTTCGCCACATACTGTCCACAGAAGAAGAATAATAAGCAGGCTGCTAGATCTGCAGCTGGAGAGGCCTTAGCCTCGCAATTTGAGCTGGATTTTTCTTTGATAGCATGCTTGGTTTCAAGCTGCATGGGATCGATGTGGTATCTTAACAGAGGTGTGTCTTTCCATATGACGGGAGACAGGGAGTTGTTTAGTGACTTGGAGGAGAAGGACCTCCAGATGCATATAGAGATGGGCGATGATGGTCGGTACAGTGCGACTGACATTGGGACCATTACCTTTGAGAGGGAGTCCGGTAATCCGTTCTTGTTGAAGAATGTCATGCATATTCCAGGTCTGAAGAAGAACTTGGTCTCAGTCGCAATGCTGGAAGACAAGGGTTATGATGTTGTTTTCAGTGAGGGAAAAGCCTTCCTTTGACATAAAACAACAGGTCAAACCAAGAAGATAGGGGTTCGAATTAAGAATCTCTACAAGCTGGAGGTAGATGGCTATGCTGCAATGGTGGGCAAAGTAGAAGAAGTGGTGAGCCGGGATGAGGGCGAATTATGGCACAGGATATTGGGCCATCTTCACCATGGCGCTTTGAAAATTTTGCAGCAAATTTCTACCGGGCTTCCCAAAGGTACACTTGCGCAGTCAGATCAGTGCAAGGGATGTACTTTGGGAAAATTTGTGAAGACCACTTTTCATGATAAGGATAGTCGTGCTTCGACAATCCTTGAGAGAATTCACACAGACGTGTGTGGACCTTTCTCGGTTGCTTCAACAGCAAAGCACAGGTATTATGTGATATTTGTTGATGACTTTTCTCGTAAGTGTTGGATCTTCTTCATGCAGAAGAAGAGCGAGACATACTCAAAGTTCTGTGAGTTCAAGGCGCTGGTTGAGAAAGAGTCGAGGAAGCAAGTGAAAGCTCTCCAGAGCGATAATGGTGGTGAATACATCTTTGGCGAATTCAAAGACTTCTGTAGCAAAGAAGGAATTCGAAGAGAACTCATAGTGCCTCATAACCCACAGCAAAATGGGGTCGCTGAGAGGAAGAACAGAATGATCGTGGGTGCTGCACGGGCGATGTTGCATGATCAGGGCCTTTCCATACACTTGTGGGCTAAGGCACGCAACACTGCGGTTTATGTGCAAAACCGTTGTCCTCGTAGAGTACTTGGCATGAGTACACCCGAAGAGGCGTTTTCTGGTAAAAAGCCTGATATTTCTCATTTGAAGATTTTTGGCTCACCTGTTTACATTCATGTGACGAAGGATTCCAGGAAGAAGCTAGAGCCAACCGCAAAGGTTGGGATATTTGTGGGGTACACAGGAACACCCCACAATTATCATGTGTATTTTCCAAACAGTCGGATCACTGTCGTGCGACGGGATATCAAATTTCATGAGGAGAAAGCCATGAAGTTGTCGCTTGAGAGGGAGCTACACTTGCATGCAGAGGAGGAGCTACTTGTTCCTAAAGATGAGCCTCAAGATGTGGATCAGCCACAAGAGGAGGTTCATGCAGTGGAAGAAACCACTCATGCAGCACCAAACATCAGAGGGCGGAAGCGCACTATAGAAGCTGAGAGACTGAATCTTGATGCAGTGCAGAATGTAGGAGTTCCTACATCACAGTGCAGACAGAGACAGTCACCTTACCGATTTACTGGATACATGGCTCTGATGAGCAAGTTTATCGTGACGGAGCCATCCTCTTTCGAGGAAGCTGTGGAGGATCCCGCATGGGTAGATTCCATGGTGGAAGAGTATGATTCGATTGTCAGAAACAGTGCATGAGAGATTATCCCAAGGCTGGAAGGGAAATCAGTGGTAGGTTCGAGATGGATCTACAAAGTGAAGCAAGTTGCTAATGGGAGCGTTGAGAAGTATAAGGCAACATTTGTTGCCCGGGGCTTCTCACAGATCGATGGGATCGACTATGAAGAAACCTTTGCACCTGTCGCAAGGTATTCTTCCATACGGACCATCCTTGCTCTCTCAACGCAGATGGGTTGGCACATTCATCAGATGGATGTGAAGACTGCGTTCCTTAATAGGATCATTGAGGAAGAGGTGTACATTGAGCAGCCTAAAGGATATGAGATCTTCAGCAGCGAGTCGCATGTGTGCAGGCTCAAAAGAGCGTTGTATGGGCTGAAACAAGCACTCCGTGCTTGGTACACTCGGATCAACAACTATTTCACTGGACTTGGCTTCACCAAGAGTGAGGCGGATGCAAACCTGTACCAGATTGTGGTTGAGGGTAAGCTTTTGATCATTGTGCTTTATGTAGATGATTTAATACTAACAGGTGATGAGCAGTTGATACACTCATGCAAGGCTGATCTTGCAAAGGAGTTTGAGATGAAGGATTTGGGCTTCCTTCATTATTTCCTAGGATTGGAAATTTGGCAGCACAAAGGTGAACTGTTTGTCTCGAGGCAAGTACGCCCGAGAGATACTGGAGAAGTTTCACATGCAAGGCTACAAGCCTATCGACACTCCTCTTCCTGGTGGTTGGAGGAAGTAGGATGCTACATCAGCAGAGGTAGTGGATGCCGCTGTTTATCGACAGTTGGTTGGTTCGCTCATGTATTTAGTCAATACACGACCGGACATATGCTATGCTGTGAACCAGCTTTCACAAGCGATGGTGAAGCCTACCAAGCTCTTTTGGAAGGCAGGCAAGCATGTCCTGAGGTATCTCAGGGGCACATCTGAGTATGGTTTATGGTACAGACAGACAGATGAAGTGAAGTTGCATGGCTTCACAGATGCAGATTGGGCAGAAAGCCCAACAGACAAAAAGAGCACATCAGGGGGGATTTTCAGTATCGGATCTACGGCAGTTTCTTAGTACAGCAGGAAACAAAGATCCGTGGCACTCAGTTCAGCAGAGGTCGAGTACATGGCAGCAAGTTTGGCTGCATGCGAGGCTATATGGATGAGGAAGATCCTGCCTAGTTCATTCCTGGTTTCCTCATTTAGATCCCACTGTGATATATTGTGATAATCAGAGTTGCATTAAACTCTTGGTTAATCTAGCATTTCATGATAGATCTAAAAATATTCACATCTGGTACCATCATATCATAGATTATGTGTAGCGGAGGATCATGTTGCTTTCTTACATTCCTATGGAAGATCAGGATGCAAATATTCTGACGAAGGTGCTCACCAGGAGAAAATTTGAATACCATAGAGACAAGATCAGGGTGGAAGATAATCCCTATCTTTTTGAGAGGGAGTTTTGAGATTCAACAATATGATGAGCTTAGTGAAAAGATTTGCCTTCACTAAGTGGGCCCGCAGGCTATTTTTTGGCGCAAAGTCTATTTTTAGACTATGTCTATTTTTAGACATGTCGATCATATTCTGTGTGTTGTAGGATGTTATTTTTGGATGGTTGGTCAAGTTGGAAAACTAGATGGACTTCTATTTTTAGACATGTCGTATATCAAGTATTTCAATAATATTTGGACTTCTAAACATTATCTTATTCTCTCGGGAGCACCGACATTCACATCGTATTGTTCGTATCAACATCAAGAACACAATTCCTAGAGCTACCGGTTGTTCATGCATGGAGGACTTCAGTTAGAACTCAAGTGGCAGAGTTTGGTGGAGTTGGAGAAGTAGTTGGTGGAGTTGGTTTCTAGTTTAACTACACTTGTGGAGTTAAACTCAGTTGAACTGATTGTGTCTATTTCTAATTGATTGATACTTTCAGTGGTTGAGTGAATTAATTAGTTAAATTAATTCACTAAATAATAACTCATTATTTTACTGGACAGAGACAACAGTTAACTACAGTGCAGAACAGATCAGTGGAGACTCAGTGGAGAGATTGGTGAAAGAGAAAATGTGACTATCAGTTGTGACTATAGTGATGCATTGATTGCATCCAACACTCAGTGGAGATGCCAATGAGGATTACATGAGCAAGGCTGGAGCAATTCGAACTCATCCAGAGCCATTCTTCAGCAGGGATTGCGCAGTAGAGGCAGGCTATCAGAAGGGCAAAAATCAGTGCAGATTTTTGTTGATTGTTCTTGATTAGTGTGTAGCGATTGTATTGTACTGAGAGCTTGATATGATTAGCTTTGTATGAGGATTGTTACATGATCTCTATGACATATATTATATACAGATAGTTGGGGTTTTCAACTTCAGGCTTTCCCGTTAAACAACTGTGTTAATGTGTGTGAATTTTTATTGTTTCATGTGTGCATTTCAATCTTGATTTAATTTCTGCTAATGATCAATGGTGGAATAGATTTTGTATTTTGCATGAAGTTAAAATAGTGTGAGATCAGGAGAATCTTGGACATATAACACATAAGTTATATAATTTCTACATGAGCTTCGTGCCCACCAATTGGAATAGCTCCTGCCAAAATCCACCCATGAACCTGCTATCCTGGTTACCGACTATGGTCTTGGGGAGACCATGCAATCTAAAAAATGTCCCTAAAAAATAACTCGGCCACCTGAGAGGTCGTGTACCGAGCTGAAATGGCAAGGAAATGTGTGCATTTAGTCAATTTGTCGACTACGACGAAGATACAGTCTTTGCCTTGCACCATGGGCAACCCGGTGATGAAATCCATTGAAATACTCTCCCACTTCCCTTCAAGGATGGGAGGTCGGATGGGTCAACTCCCCCTTATTCCTCTAGAAAACCTCGCACTCGCGAACGTGTCTCAAAACATCCTCCTTGAGGCCCTTCCATGAGAACCTCTCTCTAATGGTCTAGTAGGTCTTAGTGAACCCCTAGTACCCGAATAATGGAGAATCATGGGTTGCATGCAAAATATTCCCCCGCAACTGGGAGTTAGTTGTCAAATAGATCCAGTCCCAGTAGTAAATCACCTCATCCATGACTCGATACTGATCATCCGTCACATGTCCAACCAAAATCTCACAGGAAAACCGAGCCTTCAAGTATTCGACTAGCAGTTGGGCCTTCCAATCTGCCTCGATACTCATCAGTGAGAGGGATGCTAGCCTCCTCGACAGAGCATCGACCGCCACGTTATGCTTCCCTTTGACGTACTCAATGTCAAAGTCGTAAGCCTGAATCTTACTGACCCACTTCTGCTGCCTCTCCTGCAGAAGTCTATGCTCTATGAATAATCAGAGGCTATTGTGGTTTTTCCTCACCCTGAATCGGTTCCCCACCAAGTATTTCCTGAACTTGGCTAGCGCATGCATGATGGCTAGCATCTCCTTGTCCTATGGGGTAAAGTCTCTCGTGAGGTAAGAGTTTCCGGCTCTCAAAGGCTATGGGATGCCCCTCTTGCATAAGTACGGCCCCCACTCCTTCACCAGATGCATCGCACTCCAAAATGAAGGGCTTGGTAAAATCTGGAAGTGCAAGGACCAGACAACTACTCATCACCTGCTTGAGGCGATCAAATGCTTCCTATGTTGCAGAGGTCCAAGTGAAAGCCCACTTCTTCATCAAATCGGTGAGGGGTGCTGCCAGCTATGAAAACCCTTTCACAAACTTCTGGTAATATGTGCAAATGCCCACAAATCCTCTCAACTCTTTGACATTTTTGGACTCTGGCCAATCCCATATGGCCCTGATCTTCTCCTCATGCACCCTCACGCCATCAGTGCCTATGATGTGCCCCAGGTACAGCATCTCTGTCAGCCCAAACTTGCACTTGAACAGCTTCGCATAAAACTATTGCTCCTCCAATATGCGAAGCACTGTCTCCACATGTTGTAGATGCTCCTCCCAAGTTCAGTTGTAAATCAATATGTCATCGAAGAATACCAACACGAACTTTCTCAGCTGCCCACGAAACACGTGGTTCATGCACGACTGGAAGGTAGCTAGAGCATTGGTTAGCCCAAAGGGCATCACCAAAAACTCAAAGTGCCCATAGTGGCACCTAAAATTTGTCTTAGGGACATCCTTGTCCCTCACGCGTATCTTATGGTACCTCGACCTCATAATCTATCTTGGAGAAGAACTTGGCTCCCCTTAGCTCATCCATCAACTAATCAATCCACGAAATGGGGTAGCGGTTCTTCATTGTCTTCTTATTCAAGGCCCTGTAATCGATACACATCCTCAGCGTACTGTCCTTCTTCTTCACCAAAACAATCGATGAAGCAAAAGGGCTCGAACTCGATCGGATATGCCCCAATGCTAGGAGCTCGTGCATGGCCCTCTCAATCCCATCCCTATAGGCCATGGGGTGAATATATGGGGTAGTAATCACAGCCTGGATCCCTTGCTCTAGCTCGATGGTGTGCTCGAATCCCCGGTAAAGTGGTTGTCCTGGTGGTATGTCCCGAAAAAATGTGGAGTGTCTATCAAGGATGGCCTGGATGTCCGGGTGAGGTGGCTTCGCTGCTCCACCGATCTCTGAGACCGTCAACTCGATAGCCCACTCTATATCCCCATGTCTCAAGTTGGCCTCCATCGTGTGCGTAGAAACTGTCTACGGTGGGTATGAGTGCATGCCCCTCAACATCACTGGTGTTCCATCTATGTCCAAGAACTCCATCTCCAGTCTCTTCCAATCAATGGTGACCCTGCCAAGGGCATAGAGCCACTGGACTCCCAAAACTATGCTGGTGTCTAGAATGTCAAACACAAAGAAGTGGTCAGCACAAAGTAGCTCCCCATGGTTGTGAAAATTTCTGAATTTACTCAACATAAATCCTACAGCAATAATCTGATTTACTTCTACTTGTTCATTTAACTTTAGAAGTTATTTTTATGAATAATACATGAAAAACATCGAAGTAAATACATTGTTGCCTACACAATTATACAGATCAAGTACTAAAGAATTAAGCACATTCAGACAAAGGACACACAATTTTTCAGACAAATGTCCCTAGAAAAACCTAATGCGGGAAAACCGGTGGAGCAGCTCTTGAAGGTTTTATTATTATGCAGACTTCTAAATACAAACTAGGGTGCCAATGTGGCTCACCCAACAGAGAAAAATCCCGACAGAAGTACACCTATCCGGAGACAGATATTATGGTTGATCCAGCTTCAGAATGACGAACCCCACAGGTGCCTATGCAGACGTTGTGTTACCCTTCCTAGTGGTTGCGTCACCCTTTTCCGATCTACTGAATACGAGCCTGATCTGCCCCACTGAAATCACAGCGCTGCCCCTTCTGGCTTTGCATCAGCTCCTCTAGGCCTGTGTCACCCCTCTGGGCCTGCATGAGCCTCTGCGCTAGCTCTACGTGAGCCTGGCTGGACTGCATCACCCCTCCTAGGCCTATGTTAGCCTTCTTAGGCTTGCGTTGCCTCTCTGGTGCTGATTTGCCTCACTGTTATTGTATTCTTGGCCTTGGATTAGAAATCCGACTGCCAAACTGCCCCTCGCTGCACTGCAAGTTCACTCGAAAATTCTTAGCAAATCGCGCCCCAGAATTTCGACTTAGCTCGAGTGTTGCCACTTTGTGTGTATTCTCCAATTGACCCCAAGCCTTCCT
Organism: Pinus albicaulis; assembly: GCA_034641835.2. Taxonomy (NCBI): domain Eukaryota; kingdom Viridiplantae; phylum Streptophyta; class Pinopsida; order Pinales; family Pinaceae; genus Pinus; species Pinus albicaulis. Next base: position 509,654,475 of record CM076573.1, on the reverse strand, counting down.
TTAATACTTTTCCAGTTGATGAATCAACAGCTGTGATCTAATCTCTAATCGACGGCAAAGATTAGAAAAGACTTGGTCCTCGTCACATAGAACATTCTCACCCACAGGTTAAATTAATTCACTTTAATTATCTAATTTCCCTAAGTTAGACTTAGGGTCTCCATTAAAATAATCAATTATTTGAAAAACTTAAGCTCCAGGTGGAATTTCTCCAAACAATTTCTAGGTATTGGAGATCTCATGTGTTCTAGCCCCTCCACAAAGTTTCGGAGCTAGAGCACATCCGATGCTACCCAAAACATCAACACTCCCTCTTAGCAAGAAATGTGCTCTAGCAATACTTAAACCTAAAGCGACACCCTGATCCACGGCATCGGTCCTCTGTGTTGCTGATGCTCGGTTGCTGCCCTCCATCCACTGCGTTGTTGCCTTCTGTACTGTTGCCCATGACTCTGCCACAGTCACTGCCTCATTTGCACTGCAACTCCCTCTCAAATGTTGCATCATGTTGCCCATAGCACTGCCACAGCTAACTGTCGCACTGCAACTCAATTGTTGAGAATTAAGCAACTAAAGGACATCACCCAAAATCCTGACAGACAAGTCAGTCTCAGTGCACCTCGATATTGAAGCACCCTCTGCTGCTAATCTGCGATGACCCTCTAGAGCTTTGTGCTGCTGCTTCTCTGCACTGCTGAAATCCCATCAACCTCTGCGTTGCTGCTTCTACGCTATTGTTGCCTCTGCTCTGCGCTACTTCAACCTTCAGCGTTCTAGCTCTGCCAATGTGCCTCCATAATCCTCCGCACCAACTGACTCCAGTGATCCTGCTACTGTCATTAAGGGCTCCCGTAGCCCATATGTGATCCAAGAGTTTACAGATCAATGTCGCCCCACCTCTTCTCCCGAGGCACATGAGCACTCATCGCCACATCATCATCACTCCCATCATCACCCTTAGCTACTGCAGCCTTTGAATCAGAATTTTCCTTTTCATAGGACAAGTTGTGGCGAAATGTCCTAGTTCACCACACCTGAAGCATCTAACCTTAGAAAAGTCTTTCTTCTTCTTCCGTGTTGCCCCTGTTGTCCCTTAGATGTGAGAGCCGCATCTTCCTCCTCCTCCTTGATCTTGATTCCTCCACTGTTGTTGCCCGCCTTGGTCATCCTCCTAATCTCTTCTTGTCAAAGAGCTACCCACATGTCTTCCCACTTTGGAAGCATTGCTCTGCCCAAAATGCCTTGGACAAAGGTCTCCCACTCTTCAGACACTACATTCAGGGCAGTCTTGACCATTAGACCCTCATCAGGAGTGGCACCCATAACAACCAGTTGATCACAAATCTCCTTCAATCTAATGAGGAAGGGGTCAATTTCCTCTCCCTCATGCATCTGAAATAACCGAAGTTGATTCTCCAGAAGCATTCTCCTCTGGACAGAAGTCCCCTGATACAATGTGGTCAACGTCGTCCACATCTCATTTGTTGTGTTCTTTTCAGCAATGTGTGGGACCACATGATCCTTGACCCCGTCCATAATCAAGCGCTTGGCCCTTGCTTGCGCTTCTTCATACTTCTTCAACGGATCAACATCGACAAGAACAGCTACAACCTTCTCGGCATGATCTTTGATGTGATATTCTTCAAGAACTAATAGGAGTCTGGCCTTCTAGACGACAAAGTTGGATGCTCCACCCAACCTGTCTTGATCCCTCAATCCATGTGTGGCCATCTCTGCTCAAAAGATGTCGAAGCAGATACTCTTCTCCCTTCTTTTGTTGTTGCCCTCAGCAAAAGACTCAGATCTGGGTTTCTTGGCACTATAAACCCTCTAGAGAATATGCTCCCTCTGACAATTAATTTCCTTCCCGGAAATCCTCCACCAATTGTTGTCGAATCAGCGCTCTCCAATGACTCCGTTGATCAAATCTCAGACTTCTTGGCGAGAAAATTTGTTGAGGAACTGCTTCCCCTTACTTTGTCACACCCTCCTAGACACTGTTATGCCCCACCAGCAACTTCCAAAGAAAACAAATTGCACTTCCATCCACGGCAACCGAAAAGACGAAAACTCGAACCTCTGCGTTGATCCAGCAATTACTGCGCTGCCTCTCAGCAGCTATAGAGTCACATTGTTGGCTAACGCAAACTGCTTCCCCTTACTTTGTCACACCCTCCTATACATTGTTTTGCACCGACAGAAACAATGCCCCACCAGCAACTTACAAAGAAAACAAACTGCACTTCCAACCACGGCAACCGAAAAGACAGAAACTTGAATCTCTGCGATGACCCAGCAATTACTGTGTTGCCTCTATAGCGACTACAGCGACACCTCTATTGGCTAACGCAGGCTCTGCGTGAGCCCCTCTTGTGATTGTGTCACCCCCTCCTGCCTCTTCCTGGATCTGCATTGTCACTCGGGACAGTTGCCTTCCTGCAGCAAAAACTTCGACTCATTGTTGATGGCTTCAGCTCTCCCTAATATGCAATAGCTCTGATACCATGTGAAAATTTCTGAATTTACTCAACAAAAATCCTCTAACAGTAATCTGATTTACTTCTCGTACTTGTTCATTTAACTTAACAAGTTATTTTTATGAATAATACATGAAAAACATCGAAGTAAATACACTGCTGCCTACATGTACAATTATACATATCAAGTACTGAAGAATTAAGCACATTCAAACAAAGGACACACAAGATTTTTCGGAAAAATGTCCCCGAAAAAACCCAATGCAGGAAAACCAGTGCATCAGCTCTTGAGGGTTTTATTATTACGCAGATTTCTGAATACAAACTTGGGTGCCAATGTGGCTCACCCAACAGAGAAAAATCTTGGCATAAGTACCTCTATCCGGAGACAGATATTACGACTGATCCAGCTTTTGAATGACGAACCCCATAGGTGCCTACGCAGACACTGCGTCACCCTTCCTAGTGGTTGTGTCACCCTTTTCCGATCTGCTAAATACGAGCCCAATTTGCCCCACTGAAATCACAGCGCTACCCCTTCTGGCTCTACGCCAACTCCTCTAGGCCTGCATCACCCCTTTGGGACTACGTGAGCCTGGATGGGCAACGTCACCCCTCCTGAGCTTGCGTCACCCTTCATGGGCCTGCTGCCTCTCTGCTATTGTATTCTTGGCCTTGGATCAGAAATCCCAATGTCGAACTGTCCCTCGCTGCACTGCAAGCTCACTCGAAAATTCTCAGCAAACAGTGCCCAAGAATTTCGACTTAGCTCAAACGTTGCCACTCTATGTGTATTCTCCAACTGACGCCAAGCCTTCCTTTAATACTTTTCCAGTTGATGAATCAACAGTCGTGATCTAATCTATAATCGACAGCTAAGGTTAGAAAAGACTTGATCCTCATCACTTATAACATTCTCACCCATATGTTAAATTAATTCACTTTAATTATTTAATTTCCCTAAGTTGGACTTAGGGTCTCCATTAAAATAATTAATTATTTGAATAAAATAAGCTTCGAGTGGAATTTCTGCAAAACAATTTCTGCATCTTGGAGATATCATGTGTTCTAGCCCCTCCACAAAGTTTTGGAGCTAGAGCACATTCGATGCTACCCAAAAAATCAACAATGGTCACTGTCAGCACTGGAACATAGGTGGTGCGCTGCATGGTCTTGTCTACCGGCACAAGCACTGAGAACCCCTCGAACTCCTCTGTCTTGATGCCCCTCCTACGCACCATCTATGCATCAATGAAGTTGCGCGTGGCCCCACTATCCACAAGCACTGAAAAATGTTGTCCCTGTACAACACCCCGGATCCTCAAGGTCAAGTACTTGGGTACCCCACGTAGTGATGCAAGGACCCCTCTTGAAGGTGCAAATGTTGACCCCCCTGCTACCGATGGGGGTGGAGGTGGAGGTCCTTCCTCCCTAGGTGTTACGTTGCCCCCTCCTCCCATCTCAAAGAAAGCATCTTCATCTTCGTCACTATCTAAAATGACCTCTATGTAGTGTGCCTTCCCTCCTGCACACATGTGGCCTGGTGCACATGGCTCTTGGCAAGTGAAACATAGTTTCCTTCTCCGAAGATCCCTCCTGGTCTCATCATCCAACTGTCCTCAGCCCTGGTTACCCCTCGATGGCGGAGCTCTCATAACTCTCCCTCCTCTGCTAGAAGACTGGTCTAGCTAGCTAGGGTGCTCAAGCTCTGGACAGAGCATCCGGTGCTACAAAAACTCTCTGCCAAACTCGAGGCTAGAACACATCCGATGCTATAAAAACTAACACTTGGCCTGCCTTTTCCACCCCTTTAGTGCGCCATTACTTCTTCATAATAATGCATTTATTTTGGGTGTATTGCTCAAGGATTAGAGCTTGCTCTCTATGATGTAGCATTTAATTTTACCCCTTAAGATGAGACAATTTATTGCTCATCACGGTTGGGACATGTAAGGGTTCCGTTTGATGAAATGAAGCATTGAGTGCTTAGGAACTGAGTGATGGCTAATGAGGAGGGTAGAGCTCATGCTAGGCTTTTGCCCACATGTTAATTTATGTCCCGACCATCTTTTGCAATTTGATTTTCTTTTTCTTTCATTGTAGCCATATTATGCTTTCCATTCTTTTAGTTGCATCAACCTCCTAGGCAATGCTTCCCGGCCCTACTTACGGATGTGGATAAGAGGGTGCCAAATCCCAATGACCAATGACAAGTTAGACCAAAAAAATGGACATGGTATATAAAAGGGCTTATAATTTGACATGAAGAGTGTTAGGTATAGTGTAAGGGGGAATGAACACGCTATTTCAATCCAGGTTTTCTAGTTAGTGCCCCTCCTATCTCAAGCCAGTTCGATATCTACTGCATCATAGGAAAAAGCGCGAAGTGGAAGGAGGAAGCAGAAAAGAGTGCGAGTTGGGTCTAGAATATAGAGGAAGGAAAAATCGAAATTTTGGTGGCGGAATATCTGCATTTCGTGCCCTCTCTTGGGAGATCGAAGTCTTTTAGTGTTTGATGTTGTTGCTGTTGTTGAATCTGTTGCCTAGTCGAAGTTGTTGGAGGACAAGTTGTTGTTGCTGCTGGGTTGAAGATCTGGAAGGCTAACTTGGTGTGGAGGAAAGGTTTGGCTCATGTCTAGGTTGATGAGTCTCAAATAATACTATTGAAAGGAAGAATTATCATCACTGGGTTTTCCCCTCGAGGGGGGTTTTGCCTTGGCATAATGCCTATATCTTGTGTCTCTTGTTTTTGTGATCTTCATACACACATTATATGGTAATTTCTTGATGAAAGATAAGATAACAAAGAAGTGAAAGAAGCCAACACACTCACAAGTAATTATCAAGATTAGAGAATCAAACCCTAATATAACTGCTTTGATTCTTCAACGCTTCATTTAAGAGGAATGCCAAATGATGAGAGGTGCATGGCTGGTGTAGACGGTGGAGGAAAGGGTTGCAGACTAGTTGATTGTCAAATGTAGCAAGAAACTTTTACCCTATGGGGTTACCCATTTTGGTGGATAATAGAGCCTAAACACCTCCTAGAAGACAATTTTGCCACATGTGATGCCTTGTACTCTGATGAAATTGCAAAGAAATGAGCAAATTTGGTCAACAAATCAACAACTACATAAATGCAATCTCGGCCCTGCACCTTCGGGAGACCAGTGATGAAATCCATCGACACACTCTCCCACTTATGTTTTTCGAAAGGGCAAGGGCTGCAATAAACCTGCAAGATGAGTATGCTCTGGCTTGTTCTGCTGACAAGTCGTACACTCCCTCACATGTCGCAGCACATTGGCCTTGAGACCCTTCCATGAGAACCTCTCCCTAATCTTCCTATAAGTTTTGAAGTATCCAAGGTGCCCTGCCAAAGGTGTATCATGAGTAGCACTCATAATATTCTCGTTAAGTGTGAATTCAAGGAATAAATATATTTTTTCCTTGTAGAAGATAATGTCATCCACCACTCTATACCTGTTATCTTGAATGTGAACATCCATCAACACACAAGCAAACTTATTCTTGGAATATTCCACTAGCGGGTGTGATTTCCAATTAGCTGAAATCTCCATAAGGGAACATGTTGCCGGTTTCTTGGAAAGGGCATCGGCAACAATATTTTTCTTGCCCTTCATATAGTCAATGTCAAAATCATAAGTTTGTATCTTGCTCACGCATTTTTGTTGCCTCTCATTTAGGTCCTTCTATTCCAAGAAATATCAAAAATTGTTGTGGTCAGTCCTAACCACAAATCTTCCATTGACCAAATATTGTCTGAACTTCGCCAAAGCATGCATAATGGCAAGCATCTCCTTGTCGTAGAGCCTTTTTGGTTCCCTCAGCATCCGACTCTCAAACACTATCGAATGTTTGTTCTACATCAAGCCAGCTCCTATACCCTCTCTCGTAGCATCATAGTCAAGCACAAAGGGCTGAAAGATATCAAGAAGTGCCAATACTAAACAAGTGCTCATCACCTCCTTGATCTTGTCAAATGACTGATGAGGTTCCTCCGTCCACCTAAAGCCCCTTTCTTCGTAAGATCTTTTAAGGGTGCACCCAACTACGAAAACCCCTTAACAAAGCACCTATAATAGCTACATAATCCAAAGAATCCCTGCAATTTTCCAAGGGTCCTAGGCAGTGGCCAATCCAGTATGGCTTGGATCTTCTCCTGATGTACCTGCACCCATGCACACGGATCACATGGCCTAAATATAGAATCTCTGTCAGATCAAATTCACATTTTGACACCTTGGCATACAATGATGATTGCGTATAAGGAGATCATCAAAGAACACCAACGAAAACTTTTACAATTGCTTGTTGAAAATGTGGTTCATACAAGACTGGAAAGTGGCAGGTGCATTGGTTAACCCAAATGGCATGACCAAGAACTCGTAGTTCCCATAATGACACTTGGAGGCAGTCTTGTGAACAACCTGCTCCCTGACCCTGATTTGGTGGCATCTTGATTGAAGATCAATCTTCAACAAGTATACTACCCCATGCAACTCGCCCAACAACACATCGATCCTAGGAACGGGATACCTATTTTTTATTGTTTTCTTATTGAGAGCCCGATAGTCAATACACATTCTCATAGTGCCATACTTCTTAACCAAGACATTGAAGAAGCAAATGGGCTAGAGTTGGGTTTGATATGTTCCATCGCTAACAACTCCTTGATTACCTTCTCTATCTCATCTTTGAACTTCTTTTGGTGCCTATATGGAGTATTTATTACGAGTTTGGCCCCTTCTAAGTTAGTGGTGTGCTCGAAGCCTCTATCAAGAGGCTTGAGGGACCTCCCCAAACACCCGATCATGTTTGCTTAACAAAGACTAAATATCTACATTATAATGTTGGCTACTATCTAAAGGTTTTTGTGTCATAATCAAACACAGCTACCCAAGATACATCACCATGCATGACTATGCTTTCCATTCGCTTGGCTGCAACAATCTTAGGGGCACCATTGGACATGCCCCTCAGAACTAACCCTCTTAGCATCTGTTGCAATGAATTCCATCTCCGTTGTTTGGTAGTTCTTCAAGTGTTTCTCTATAGAATAAAGTCATTGAACACCCAGATAGTGACACATTGTCCCTGTATTACTCCCTTGACCCTGAAATTATGATATCTAGGGACACCTGATAGAGCTGTTATAGTTCCACCCTTAGTCTCCACACATGACTGCTCATCATCAATACCATTATGCTCATCGCCTTGAGTGTGTCCTGCTTACTCTTCCCCATCACTATCTGATCTGGATTTATGCAGGAACGCAACAGAATACAGAAATAACCATAAACATAGAGATGCAGCGGAAATAATGCTTCATTTCATTAATATCAAATAACATAAATATGCTTACAGACATAATGGAAATAAAATAGCTAGGGTGCTGGTAGCGAATCTCTGAGAAGAGATGTGGTGGCTACAGACCTCTAAACTGTGTTACAATGAGGCTTGACAACCTATTTATCATTGGGAAATAATGGAAAAACTAAAACGTCCAAAAACCTAACCCTAGGAGATGAAGCGTCAAAACTATGGGCCCCATTTGGGTAAATTGGTGTTTCAACTTCTCGGGGACGTAACTTCAGCATACTATCTTCTTTTGACGCACATGACACATCATTAGAAAGATCTATCCGAGGACTACAAATGTCGCCACGAATATCGATTCCGGAACGGAATCATATTAGCTAGAGGAACGATGCCCAAAAAACGTCGTTTAGGGCCTCAAAAAGGCTCCGGAAGTTCAGGACCCAAAAAACTGCTAAAAATAGTAAGTTGTGTTGTAACTTAAAAACTAAACGAACTGATAGTGAAGTTCAAATGGAATAGGTGGGTGGCCACCAATATCCACCTGGATCATTAAGGCCCCAAAACGGCTTCGGGAGTGCAGGACCCGAAAACCTGTTAAAAATAGTAAGAGGTGCTGAATGTGAAAAGTTGCCAGAATTGATGGTGTGGGTCCAAATGGATTAGGTAGGTGGCCACCGATATCCACCTGGATCATTCCTCCCTCCTTAGGAAGCAATGGTCCCCATTGCATTGAGATCCTCCCTGAGATGAAGCAAATTCTGTTGAACAGGGTATTAGATTTGTTGAAGATGTCATGGGCCTGTGGGCAAACATGCTGGATGCGTTTAGTAAATTTGGTTTATTTATCAGCCTCAGATAGTACCTGTGTGGATTCTGTATGTGTATTTGTAGGAGGTGTGGCAACATCAGGCGGCGATGCGTTGGGGGTCAGATCAATGGAGTGCTTGTCCTGACAGTGTAGAGAAACCTCTGTGAGTGAGGAGAAAATGTCCTTGTATTCCTCCATGAATTTGTCCATTTGCTGCAGTCGTGCAGGGGAGCCTTGTTTCAAGGCTGTGGCCACAATATTATTCTTTCCCTGTGAGCGAGTTGTAAGGAAAATGAATTTCCTGGTTTGGGAAACAATCTTACTGCGTTGTTTTGCAGTAGTCAAAGAGATGACAGGAGGCGATACTACCTCTGGTATCCTGTACAAGTTATTTCCCAAAGTAATAATAACAGCACGAGGCCTAGACTCATACACAGCATGTCGCCTCCACAAGTATGGTTGGCCCAATAATATATCAGCTACATCAAGAGGAGCAACATCACATAATACCTCATCCGTGAATGGCTTGATGTTGTACGGGAGGCAGCACTGTTGGCGGATGCGGATATCTCTCCCTGGGTGAAGCCACCTGATGGTATATGGTTGCGGGTGTGCTATGGTCGGTAGGCCAAGCCGCTTCACGACCTCTGCTGAAATGAGGTTCTTTTGGCTTCCGCTATCGACAAGAAATTGCAGCGGAGAACCCTTCACCCACATTTGCGAATGGAAGAGGCGCTCCCCCTCCTCTGGATCCTCTGGATCCTCTGGGTCCTCCCTCTGGATCTTGGTGGTGGCAACAATGGCACTGGGATCCGCATCAATGATCTGCTTCCCTTTGTCATTGACTTTGTCTGGTTCTGACTCAGGATCAGAAAATGCATCTGATTCGGGTGCCTTTAGTTCGGCCACCAATCACTGTTTGGCCCGACACTCGTTTGTGCTGTGAGCGGGGCTGTTATGAAATTCACACCACTTCCCTGTGTCCTTCTTTTGATTTGTGGTGTTGTTCTGAGTCGCACTGCTTTGACCTTGCCCCTTGTTCTTCGATTCGAGGGCACCTTTCGGATTCGCAAATCCAAAGTCTCGCTTCTTCTGCTTAAATTTCTGCTCGATCTAGGGAGCATAGCGATATGCCGTGCCAAGCGATGTAATGTCAAGGAACTCCATTTCCTCCTGAATATATTTGTGTAGACAGCCGCAGTACTTGAGCACCAAATGTCTCTCTGAATCTTTAATACCCATCTTTGTGCGCAGGGTATGGAACAGATTCGTCAATTCGTGCACATCTTGATCCCTTCGTTGCCGCAGCGTGGTCCATTGAATGTATTTGTCCTCATAGCTCCCCACGGGGTAATATTGTTCCTTGATGCCATCTCGGAACGAATTCCAAGTGGGTGTGGCCGAGAACAAAGAGGGTTCCCCTTCGTCCTCTTGCTCATGGTAGGTTTCCCACCAGTCTTTGACATGGGGGGCGGCTTTGAGGAGTGCAAAAATAATCTTTTCTCAGTCAGAGAAATCATGGACCGAGAAATACCCTTCCAGTAAATTCAACCATCTATCTACGGCGTCTGCATCTATTTGACCTTCAAATACAGGAATATCAAAGTTTACCTGTACCTTGAAGAGAGTGGTGCCTCCAGAGTGGCTGTTGGATGTAGACGCACCGTAGGTGGGCAGTCGTTGAAGGATCTGAGCAAAGTTATTCATCATCGCGTTCCTTTGTTTCTTGAGGGCCTCCTCAAGCAATATTTTGATAGGATATCTTGCTGCCTCGTCTTTCTTTTCTTCCGCCATGGGAGGTCGTCGGGATTTGCGAGGCTGATCTTGCAAGGGTTCAACCAGATTGAGCCCTAACTCCTTATACCCTGACCGCGTTGGGGACATGCAAAGAAAAACAAAGAAAGAGCAGACCGCTTTGATACCACTGATCCGGATTTATGCAGGAACGCAACAGAATACAGAAATAACCATAAACATAGAGATGCAGCGGATATAATGCTTCATTTCATTAATATAAAATAACAAAAATATGCTTACAAACATAATCGAAATAAAATAGCTAGGGTGCTGGTAGTGAATCTCTGAGAAGAGATGTGGTGGCTACAGACCTCTGAACTGTGTTACAATGAGGCTCGAGGGCCTATTTATTATGGAGAAACAATGGAGAACTCTAAACGTCCAAAAACCTAACCCTAGGAGATGAAGCGTCAAAACTATGGGCCACGTTTGAGTAAATTGGTGTTTCAACTTCCCAGGGACGTAACTTCGGCATACTATCTCCGTTTGACGCACATGATACATCATTAGAAAGATCTATCCGAGGACTACAAATGTCGCCACGAATATCGATTTCGAAACGAAATCATATTTGCTGGAGGAATGATGCCCAAAAAACGTCGTTTAGGGCCTCAAAACGGCTCCGGAAGTTCAGGGCCCGAAAAACTGCTAAAAATAGTAAGTTGTGCTGTAACTTAAAAACTGAACGAACTGATGGTGGGGGTTCAAATGGAATAGGTGGGTGGCCACCAATATCCACCTGGACCATTAAGGCCCCAAAACAGCTTCGGGAGTGCAGGACCCGAAAACCTACTAAAAATAGTAATTGGTGCTGAATGTGAAAAGTTGCAAGAATTGATGGTGTGGGTCCAAATGGATTAGGTGGGTAGCCACCGATATCCACCTGGATCACTATCTGAGAGTACCTCTCTATAATACACCTTGTCCTTCCCCGTGCACCTGTGACCCGGTTCCCAAGACTCCTTACAGCTAAAGCGAAGTTTCTTCCTTCTCAGTTCCTTCTGAGTCTCATCATCCAATTTGACTTTCCCAGTCCACTCCTTCTGGAAAGGCTTCTTGTCTTTGTTTTTTTGAGGGGTTTAGGAGAAAAATTTATTTAATGCTACTGTGTCCTCCATGTCTCAGGCTATGATGAAAGCATCTAGTACAGATTTAGGTTTGAAGGCATTAACTCAACAACGTAGGAGTTCAAATAATACTTCAACAAATAGCATAATCAAATTGTGCTCCGACACATCTGTCACCATGACTGCAAGCCTCTGAAATGTAAGCATCTGTTGTACTTGTCTATTTGAGTCATGCCAACTCTCTTAAATGTATCTTTGGGTTCTTATCAAATCGGGCAATCGGTCTCTGTGTGAAGTCCAGGTATGATGTAATGCTAGAATTCCCCAAGGTGACTAGCCCAAGATATCACCACTCATGAGCCTCTCCCTCTAAATGCATGTAGTGAATTTGATGGCCTTTGTCTCCAATATAGGGTTGGGTTGGAAATATGTGTCCAAATTTTGAACCCACACTCTAGTAGTGCATTTGGATGAACCATCAAAGGAAGGGATGGGAAATTTACCCAAATCTGGGGAAGATCATAAACCTGTGAGCGCCTGTTGTACTCTCTTGGCCTGTTAATGTATTTAATGGTACAAAAACCCTGTAACAACATGGCTACATGAAATCCTTCAGCAAGAGCTTGATACTCCCTCAAATAATCAGAGAACCCTTCACCTTGTACTTGTTGTCGCTGATTTCCTGCCAATTATTCTTCCAAGAACTAAAGAGAGGTCTAGGAGTCATTCTACTCACTATCCAAGGTTATTATGAACTGGGATATGGATGTTGCTCCCTTCAGCACGGTTCCCATTGTTACCATTTGACCCTCTTGAACCACTGTTGCCAGCATTGTTTTGGTTCCCTTGATTATTTACTATAAGTTGGGTGATAAGTTTAACCAATTGTTGTTACCCCCTTGCAAAGTAATTTAGAATATTCATAGCGCTTCCCCCAAGTTGTTCATTCTTGTCCCCCATGTTCTCCTCTTCTTCTGATTTTGAGTGAAGATTGTTATGACTCTTTCTCTATCTCCTGTAGGTGATGTATTCATTATCCTTCAGAGACATCAAGATAGCACGCACTCACAAGCTGGCAGGAAAACCCTCGCTCTGATATCACTGTAAAATCTTCTCTTTGTAGACAACCAACTCAACCAACATATCCAAAACAAAATATCACAGCAAATAAATTCAACCAATATAACAAATTTGTTTATTAATACCACTGTAAAATCCCTTCTTGCTAAACAAATGACTCAACCATCATACCAAAAGCAAAAATACCACAGCAAACATACTCAGCCAATATGTTATGATATTTTTTATTAATCTAACCTGGAATGACATGCTGGAGCAGCCTTTTAGCTTTCAAAAATAGATTTATGAAGCCCATAAACAACCATGGCTAATGGCGTGACTTATTGGGCCTATAGAAGATGATGACAGCACTAAAATGTCCCCTTACACTGTTATAAATTATTATACTAGAGCAGACTTGATGGTTGGTTCGACCATTGCTTTTGATGCCATGGCCCAGTAAATGATAGCTCGTATTGTTGATCAAAAGAAATGGTACTAGATAGGGCAACAAAAATCTGAGTTGAAACTACCCACAAAAATATAGCCTCAACTTGTTGATAATAACTTGTATGGCCTCCTCAAGGGATCCCATGGTCTGGCAATGAGTGAATCAGCCCCCTTTTTCCCACACGAACTACAAATGGAAAATACAACCTCCAAAATCCCACAATCTTTAGTTGTACCCACAACCTAGCAATGAGAGGAATCTTCAACAATAAATACTAGCGATCTTCCCATCTAATCAGCTAGGGTGGATTTGATTTACCACCGAAACCAATTCACTAAAGGCCACAAGGGCTCTCCAAATCTGTGGTGCCCTAAACTAGGCAATCTTAACCAAAAAATTATTTTATTGCAGATTGAAGCATAACCTTAATTTTACAGACTTAATATGAAATAAATTTGAAACAGACGGAAAATTAAATCACAAAAGAATACCTGGGACGAATTGGAGATGTGTTGGGTTGTGGCTCTTCTCGTGGATGTAGCTGATGTGGTTACCAAACCAATCTTTACCTCTCAGCCAATCTAGGATTTTCCAGTACAATCATTAGATCCAGAAGATATCACTTCTAGCCCCCGTGCCCAAAATTCCAAGAACAGTGGAGACCTCATCCAAGAACAAGTTTGAACAATCAACTCTTTTCGTCCAGTCTGCAATTCTCTCCTTCTGTGTAAAGAAAAAATCCCCCTTCTCAGTTTTCGAGTGCAGGTATATATTTGTTAAGGTAGGCGGTCACCGCCCACCTTCTTATTACTTAGTCACCATTTGGTACTACGTGGAGCTTTAATATAGATTACGTATCGCAGAAGTTTGCTATATTAGAATAGTTTATTCATTTAATTTAATCATATTTTATTTAAACATAATTTAAATTATATTATATACATATAATTCATTAAGTATGTTAATTAAATATTTATAACTTAAAATATCTTAATTATGATATTTATATTAAAATGAATACTTTTATATCAACAGTATATAGATGATGTGATTTTAATTAAAGTTTGTATAATTACATAGGGCATTACAAAATCGATATGACGAAATGATTGTGCATGCCCCAAAGAGTGAGCTCCAATCTCTCTTTTTGACTATATCAATGTCACCTTCACATGTTGCTTTTTCACCCAAATGACATTTAAATACTTAAATTAATTGATCCCCTTTTTACTGACTATAGCCTACAGAAATCAAATAGGCAATTGAGTTGTTCTCTTGGAGTGATCATTTGGTGAGGGAGATTATAGGAAAAGACTTCAAAGAAGATGCCATTGCCTTGGTGTCGGTTGAAAGAGGTCCAACATCTTGAGTCTAATGATGATAAGAGGGAGAAATCATGGAGGCCTAAGTTACCCCTTTCCTCGACCTATTTTTACCACCCCTATGATGCGCCTTCCACTTCAATGATCTTTCTTTTATTTCTTGCATAGCTTGGGTGACCAACTTGCTTAATGCTTTTTCACTACCCCTTAAAGATGTAGCAGTTTATTACTCATTGAAGTTGGGATTGTTATCGCGACCAACTTGCTTAATGCTTTTTCACTACCCCTTAAAGATGTAGCAGTTTATTACTCATTGAAGTTGGGATTGTTATCGCTTGCCGCCTACACCTACCTACAGTTACCGAGAAAAGCCTTTAACCCCACAAGGTGTGGTTGGTGGCAAGGAACTCAGAGAAGGGGTTGTCACCCTACTCTTAACTCTCTCCGTTTAAGCTATCTCCTAGGTTAGCTATGGGGGGTGGTCCCTAAATGGAAAACTAAGTTAAAGATTTGAGTTTCTAGGAGAATATTAGAGTGAAATTGGATTACTTTTGAAGATTCATGAGCATTTATGAGCAACTTTGAAATAATGACAAACCATTTAACTAGTGCCTTACAAATAACGTGCTCAGAAGTAAAAGAAATGCTCAAAGAGATGAGAACACAGTAATCCTGAAATGGAAACAAAAGACTGTTAGCACAAGATATCAGAAATGCTCACAAGATAAATAGATTTATGAATCAAAGCATGAGAAACTATCTCGCTCAAAAGGAAACAATTAGTGTTTTACTTTGGAGAATGTAAATGAGATGATAGAAAAACTCAAATGTTAGACCAAGATAACAACATGCAATTAAATTTGCAACAACAAATAAGGGTATTTGCCAATGAAACAAGATATATCAATCATCCATAAGCATAATGATCATTAAAATGACAACATGCAATGAAGTTGCAAAAGTAAGCAAATTTCCAAATACCATAGAATTAAACTTGTTGCAAAATTTAAGGAATTAAAATGTTTGCATCCAAAGTGCTTCTTGAGATAATATTTGCATGTGAATCTTTAAACCATCAAGATAGCAAAAAATTTGGGAAATTTGCAAGTAAATGTAATGAGATAGTGCTCTTGGTTTATTTTATTAATTAGTTCTAAAGCAAGGTTACAATTGAACTTTAATCCTCAGACCTCAGAGTCCATAGAGGTAGAGGGTCCCTAAAACGTCTATTCAATCAACTTAAGTTGGAGGTAAATTTAAGTGATGCTTGGGGCATATAAGATCTAAAAGTAAATTAACATGAAAATGAAAATTCAACTTCAACTTGAAATATTTTTGTTTGTCATGAAATAAAATGTAGTTTTACTTGATGCATCAAACTTAAGACTGTAGAGTGTGCTCAATGGTGAACTTTGAAGCATAAACAAATTTGAAGTATGATTTCAAGTTAAATAAGCTCAAGTAAATATGCTTGCATATTAAAAAAATCTAAATTTGCTATGAAAGTAAATGCTCTTAAAACTTGTAGCAAATCAAAGTGAATAGCTAGTGAAATGAATGAAATGCATGGTTCTGTTAATTAACCAATTAAATGATATGCATGCAATTTAAAGAGATCAACAAATCACGTCACAAGTCCTCTCCAAAAGTGGAGAGATTGGGATGCCAATGGGTAAAACCCACACTCCCAAAATCACAAATTTTATGGGTTGTTAGAGGTAAGAGATTATGAAGCCTCCTACAAGCTCAAGGAAAACCTTTACAAATGAAACTTGAGGTCTTAGACTTATCCTTGATGAGAAATTTCTACAATATAAAGACTCAATAGAAATCAGATTTGTTACAAGTGAAGAAGAGAGGCTAAGCCTCCTCAATGCTCACAGCCAAGAGAGAGAAGAAGCCACAAAAGGGACTCGGCCTTTTTCAAGGAAGCTCCTTAACTGCCCACGACCAAAGGAAAAAGAGAGAGTCATCCTCGTTTGACATTAGAGCTCAAAGGTTTTGCAACAATTTGTAAGTAGTTTCTTGAAGGTGAATCCCACAAGTTGCTACAAGAAAACAAGTTAGAAAAAAAAGACTACAAAAAACCAACCAAGTGTTAGACAAAGAAAATCACAAAATATCGCACAATAATCTACAAAGGGCTAAGCCAAAGAGGATGAGTAAACTCTCATCTTTGTCTAGTCATGCTTAAGCTCTTTAAATAGCAAACTATGATCCAATGAAGAACAATGGAAAGTAAAATATTTTTAAATGATTGCATGCATACAAACTATGTCCAAACAAATCCTTGCAAGACACTTTTTCGTAAGATAAACTATGAAAATCCAAATAACAAATGAGAGTTCCTTTGAAGGTGATTCAAGAGTGGGTTGGTCTCCCAAAGACTTCCCCTCACGCTTGACCCAAAAAGAATTCTTCTACAATACTCAAGTCACAAATTAGTCCATGTAGATTTAGATAAGCAAACAATGAATTGAAACTTCTAGAATTTTATTTGAAAATAAACTAGAACTTTCAACCTCTAGGGCCTACTTTCAAATCAAATGCTAATACAAGATAGTTGTGCACTAGCAAATTCACAAGAATACATAGAAAATGAAATAACTCAAAGCATAGAAAAGATTATACCAATAGCTCCAAATGCACCATGCTCCAAAGAAAGAACACCCATGAATGGACCCCCAAAGTCTTTTTATTGATATTCTTGAAAAATGTACAAAGTAGCAGTGCTTCCACAAGCACAATAGCTCGTATCCAATGATACCATATGAAAGCCCATGGCTCCATTATATAGGAAGTTGGGAGCAAATCCCAATGAAAAACCATATGCCAAGTGGTGAGAGGGAGGAGATCTCAAGGCAAATTCGAATTTGGTAAGTGGAGCTCCAATGCTAAGTGTAAAAATCAAATTCTAGCAAGTGGACATCATTTTCTTCTTCCCTTATGTGTCAAATTCGAATTTTATGATGGAATGACATGTATATATGGTTGGTAACCCATGTGGGGACAATTTTCCACAAAAATCTCCACCAAATATTCTCACAAATCCTCCCAAATATGCACTAACTTCACAAATTCGAATTTCCAAGTAAGCAGTTCTCATTTAATGTCGAAAATTCAATTTTATTTTAGCACGTCTTTTCCTTGATTTTAGGAGTCCACATCACCTTGGGACTTCACTTTAACTCCTCCATAATTTTCCACCTCATTTCCACCTCATTTAGCATGTGTGGATATTTATTTTTCTCCATTTATTTAATTTATGTCTTAATTAATTGTCAGATTTCCCACTAAACTTAGGAAAAGTGGGTTTTGAGGGTTCAAAACACATTTTTAACCCCTCAAAGTGTGTCATAGTAGAAAGTTGGGCGTGAGAGGTGTAATTTTGGTTACTCATACCCCATACAACTTCTCCAGGCAACACTTATTACAATTCAATTACAATTTTTATTGCAATTTTCGACTTGCGGGAAATCTAAAAAATTAAAAAATCACTACCTAGACCTAACTAATTTCCACGAAATTTTTTGTGTGATCTAGTATGGTAATATACATTGACTCTAGACACTAGGAATCACCCAAGGCCTCACCATCAAGCCGTACTTTGGCTTTGGGGTAAAATTGAAGAAAAAAACTCAATTAATTATTAACTCCTGGTAGGGAGATGATAATTAGCCAAGTAAAAAAAACCTCCGAGAGTAATACTCACTTGTTGGCAAGGTCCCAAGCTACATAGGCCTGTTACAGACTCAATACTGACACAAAACTCATCATTACTAGCATCACTTATTACAATTCCCCGTAGGGCATGGAATCTGAGTACAAGAAAAAATGATAAGAAGTAGAAGTATAATTTAAAAACTCTGTTGAATTCATGATATCTGATGGTACAAATGTCTTCTGGTTCATCCTTGGGCATGGAGTCTTCTCATTATCATCAAGTGCCACTCCAGTTGTCAACAAGGACATCTATGAGTTCCTTTCATTTAACGAGAGCATGATATGCTTAGGAACCGGGGTGATGGCTAATTAGGGGGATAGAGGTTAAGCTAAGCTTTTTCCCACGTGCATATTATTAGTCCTAGCCATCTTTTACACTTTTCATTTTTTTTCATTTTCTTTTACACTTTCTTTCTTTCAGCTACATCAACCTCTTAGGGCAAAGTTCTTGGGCCCTAACTGAGAGATGTGGATAAAGGGTGCCAATACTAGTGGCAGATGAAAATCAAAGCGAATACCACAAACAAATGGAAAGTGACAAGTATGGATTACCTTGGGCACACTATATCAATCAGTGCCTCCTATTCATAGCCCTGTTGTATAGTTGAAATAAAAAGCCTTAGGAAGGTCACACTGGACAAGGGGCAAAGGATAACCTCCCATGTGAACTGTGGGAACAACGATATAATCAAAAGTAGTCATCCAACTTACGCTATGGTCCATATTAGAATGGCCCTTAACATTAAATGAAAGCACCTGATTATAAAAACAGTTAGTTTACTTTTTGATAGATTACCCACCTTCCTTCAAGATGTAAGATGGGAGAGAGCATTGACTAGAGCATAAGAGGAGGGCTCTGAAATTAAGCTATATATGGATCATCATAGGGTTGTTGGTTGGATAGCTGACCAAAGAGGAGAAAAAGTTTTCTCCTAGGGGTTACCCACTTAGGTGGGTAACAGTCACAACTCATTTTGATTAGTTTCAACAATCTAACACAAGTTCATCATCAATTTCAAATCCAATTTTCGATTGTTTAACTTGAGTTATACTTGTCAATTATACAAACACTCTGCATGTCTAACTCTCACACCTTTAGGCAAGTTGGATTGTTTGATTAGTCACTTTTCAATCTAAGCTAACAAACACTCGCACTTCTACAATGAGTTTAGCTAGATTGACCTTAGGGATTCCCCCTAGACTAGGTTTGCCACAGTCTATGTGAGGCAAGGCCACTGAGGTGACAATCGATGGCTTTCCTAATAGTTACCTCTTGACTCTCCCATTGATGTTAGGACTTTTCCTTTTAGTGTGAGTTTGAGCAATAACATAGAGGATTATCATGCTCTCAGAATTAAGACTAATGCCTTCCATCTATTGTTCTCTTGTTGGTTGTTTTTGTATGTCTCCCTCCATTAATTCGAAAGTGATCCATGCAAAATTTAAAGAAGGACCCTCCATTTTCCCCATGTTCATCCAATGTTCTAATCTTAGTGAGCTCAATGTGCATCGGTCCACTAATTTGCAAAAAATATGTGTAAAACCCACATCCTATGTGTGAGTAGCATCCAAAATTAGTAAAGGTTAAAGGGTCTTGGGGGGGGGGGGATTGGGAAAGCAAGGAAGGGGTTTCTAGAGGAATGGGGAAGCAATGATCGATAGGAGGAGGGACATGCACACAAGGTTAAGGAAGGTTGCAAGTGAATAGAGAGGGGAGGATAAGGGAGTGTAAGATGACTAGGTAGAGGAGGAAAGGGGAAGGAAGGAATGGAGGCACGAGGGAGGACGAGAGAGTCGGTATTAGAGAGCCATGTATATGGAGCCATGGTTTGGGATCCATAAGATAGGTGCACTCACAGATGAATGAACCATAGGCATGATTGTCGGCCAAATCACGAGCAAGGGTCAAAATTTAGGCCATGGTTGAGGTAGAGAAGGTGGCAATGGAACTCAAGCAACTCTAGGGTTTAATGAACCATTGGGGTATCACCCATTGTCTTCTTAGACAAGTCATTCAAGATAAGGGGACCTTCCAAAGGAGGCCACACAAATGAATCCAATCCGAGCATGGGAAACATGGCACAACTATGGAGATACTCAGTTTATTGATCCAACTTCCTCTAGAGGTCAAGACAGATCTATTGAAAGATGGCATCAACCTCCCCCTGTTAGAACAAATTCCCAACATTAACATTGGCCATCTTGAAATCAAAGAAATCAAAACTTATAAAAGATGGCTAGCATGATATTGAAAGCACAATCATCATCTACCAACAAATGGATGGGGAATATTTGTGCCTTGAGATATTTAATATTTCATGAACCCTCAAATCTGCATCTTGTAGCCTAGAAGGCCATTAATTTTGTATTCCAAAAAGCTAATAAATTTCTTACGCGAACTTTGAGCTATCACAACACCATTTTGGCATTTACTCCCTGTGATGAGCACAATTTATTATTTAATCCAACAAACTAAGCATACTTGTCACTGCTAGGCCTAGGGCATTGCAAGCTTATTTTATATTATAACCAGCCTAGATCCATCTTAATTCCGGATCTATCAAGCGCCGAGAGGGATCAAATCTCTCGAGGTGCAAACCTCTTTTTGGAGTGCAAAACTTGAGGCAAGGTTTGCACCTCAAGACATTTGATCCCTCTCAGCGCTTGATAGATCCAGAGTTAAGATGTATCTAGGTTGGTTTCAGTCGTGTGCAGCTAAGGAAAATCTATCGAAGATATGATTAATTTTATCAATAATATGTAAATAAATCTAATGTTAATATAATCATTTTAAATCTGTTAAATATGTCTGAGATTAATCTGGTCATTTTCATTTTATATTTTCTTAGTTACCTCAGTCTGTTGATATGATAAATATTGTTAATAATTTTAATGATGAGATAAAATTTTTGAATGCAAAGTGACAATGTAATAGTGTTGAATGATAGAAAATGTGAATAATAAGAATGTAGTCAACTACAAATAGTCTTCATCGTGATCAATCTCAAACTATTTTCTTCTACTATTCTTATTGTCACCCTTGTTAGTTTTGTCATCTTCTCATATTGATTATATGAAAAGGACAGTTGAAATTGTAAGCCATTTAAATCTTTAGCTCGAGTTGTTGTAGTAAACATCATACCTTGTCTCTCTTGCTCTCCAATATTAATAGGTTGAATTACTATAACACAAAAATCAATGTACATTGCCAATAATTTTTTGTGCTTATGCTGAAATCGATGCGCATTGTTAATCCAATCACTTTAAAATTAATGTACCATCATACAACCAATTACATCAACTTAGAAATCAACATCTACACTGAAATCAATGCATCTAATGCAAGCAATTAAATAAGATTAGAAAACAACTTCTACACTATAATCAATGCATCTAATGCAAGCAATCAATAGGATTAAAAATCAACATCTACACTCAAATCAATGCATTTAGTGCAAGTAAGCAAATAGGATTAGAAACCAACATCTACACTGAAATCAATGCATCCAGTGCAAGCAATCAAATAGGATTAGAAATCACCGTCCATAGTGAAATCAATGCACTCAATGCAAGCAATCAAATAGGATTAGAAATCATCTACATTGAAATCAATGCATCTAGTGCAAGCAATCAAATATAATTAAAAACCAACATCTACATTAAAATCAATGCATCTAATGCAAGCAATCAAATAAGGTTAGAAATCACCATCTACACTGAAATCATTCCATTTAGTACAAGAAATCAAATAGGATTAGAAACCAACATCTACACTAAAATCAATGCATTTAGTGCAAGCAATCAAATAGGATTAGAAATCACCATCTACACTGAAATGAATGCATTTAGTGAAAGCAATAAAATAGGATTAGAAATCATCTACATTGAAATCAATGCATCTAGTGCAAGCAATCAAATAGGATTAGAAATCACTCTCTACACTAAAATCAATGCATTTAGTGCAAGCAATCAAATAGGATTAGAAATATTCTACATTGAAATCAATGCATCTAGTGCAAGCAATCAAATATCATTAAAAATCAACATCTACACTAAAATTAATGCATCTAGTGCAAGCAATCAAATAGGATTAAAAATCACCCTCTACACTAAAATCAATGCATTTAGTGCAAGCAATCAAATAGGATTAGAAATCATCTACACTGAAATCAATGCATCTAGTGCAAGCAATCAAATATCATTAAAAATCAACATCTACACTAAAATCAATGCATCTAGTGCAAGCAATCAAATAGAATTAGAAATCGTCATCTACACCGAAATCAATGCATCTAGTGCAAGAAATCTTCTTCCCTCTCTCCCCCATCCATCTATATCTATATTTCCATCCATCTCTCCTTTATATCTCTATCTCACCCCCCAAACACACGCTCTCTCACTCCATATTTATCAATCTCTCTGTCCCTCTCTCCCTCTCTCTCTTCTTCCCTCTCTTCACCTTCCATCAATATCTCTATCTCCCTCAATCTCTCTATATCACCCCCAAAACATACACTCTCTTTCTCCAATCTATCTATCTATCCCTCTCTCCTCCTCCTCTCTCTCTTTCTCTCTCTCTCTCTCTCTGCCCTCCAATCCTCTCTCTTTTCCCATCACTCTCCTCCTCTCTCTCAAGTCCTCTCTCTCATCCTTCCTCTCTCTCTCTCTCTCTCCTACCTCCCTCTCTCTTCCCCCATCTCTCTCTCTCTCTCTCCAACTATGTTACTATATCCCTCCCTCTCTCCTTATCTCCCCCCTTCTCCCCATCTCTCCTTCTTTGTCTCTTTAACTCACCCCTAAACATACACACTATTTCCATCTCTCCCTTGTCACTCCCTCTCTCTCTCCACTTCTCACTCTCTATGTCTTTTTTCTTCCCTCCCTCTTTCCCCCTCCAACTCCCTCTCTCCTCCTCTCTCTCCCTTTCTCTCCTCTCTCTCTCTCTCTCTACCCTCCAATCCTCTCACTATCTCCCTCCCTCTCTCTCCCCCCATCTCTCTCCCTCTCTCTCCCCCCATCTCTCTCTCCCCCTTCCATCTGTGTGTCTCCCTCTCTCTCTCTTCATTCCTTCTCTCCCCTTTCCTTCAATTTATCTTTGTCTCTCCCTTGTGGCTCCACCTATCTCTCCACCTCTATCACTCTATGTCTTTGTTCTTCCCTCCCATATATATCTAGAGTTAATATATATATAATGATATATTAATATATATTATAATATAACAAATTTAATGGTATTAATCCAAATTTATTAAATTTAATATTATAATATATTAATATGAATATTAGATTTAATAATAATATTAATATTAATATTAGGGTTAATAATGTTTTTTTTGAATGGTATTAATAATAACTTGGCCCATGGTATTTGGCTCATAGGTTACACCTAAATAAAACCTCTTTTTTGAGTGTTTGTAAATATAAAAAGGATTATGGAGTAAATATAAAAGGAGGTTTTATTTATTTACCATACCTTTGGTTTATTTATATTTTATTTATTTCCCATACCTCTTTTGTTTACCATGGTATTTGGCCCATAGGCTTGGTATATAATTAGATGTTGATTTCTAACCATATTTGATATATTTATTTTATTTACCATACCTATTTATACTTCTTTTATATTTATTTATTTACCATACCTCTCTTATAAATATGGTATTTGGCCCATGGTATTAAAATGGTATTTGGCCCATAGGCTTCACCTAAATAAAACCTCTTTTTTGAGATTTTGTAAATATAAAGAGGTTTATGGAGTAAATATAAAAGAGGTTTTATTTATTTTCCATATCTTTAATTTATTTATATTTTTATTTATTTACCATACCTCTTTTTTGAGTGTTCGTAAACCTCTTTCTATTTTATATTTATATTGTGTTTATACATAATAATAATTAGATTGATTTTTAAATAGGGCCGACATTAGATTAAAAATGTTAAATGTTAAATATTATATTTACATTTACGTTTACGTTTACATGTTTACGGGTTTACGTGAGACCTACCCCCATACTGGGTTGTAAAGCACCTCTCGGCGCAAAAATAGTTACACTTGCACCGTCAAATGTTTTTACTAGTGGAAAGACATTTTTTATTCAAGAAAAAAAATAGGGAGAGAGAAAAATAAAATATTCCAAGGACATACCATGTTGGGAAAGAGGACAGAGTTGAAATCATTATTGCTGCAAAAAGAAGAAAATTTATGGGGTACAATGTAGGCTTTAGAGTTGAACACTCTTGTGTGAAGGGTGGTCTTGGCAAGAACAAATCTTATCATGGAATAAAAAGTTGGAAGAAATGATAGAGTTGTACATAGAGCAATCCTCACTGCCACATTATAATTGAGCCAGATTTCTAACTTGAAAAGCCCGAAGTGCACCAGCAACAAAAAAGACAGTGTTGTATTACAACCAACGCAATTATTGATGACTCCATGGCACTGGTGTCATTGAACCAGATAAGGATTTATGGCAGTATCATGATTCCTGACATATTGTATGTATACATTCCAAACAAAAGGCCAGTCTTGGGTTCTCTAAACATATTCACCATAGACTACTCCAACGCCAGTCTTGGATTTTTTTTGTTTGGCAGAGAACTCTGAAAGAACTAATACCATTTTAATTGAAAAACAGAAGAAACAATAGTAAGGAACTGAATCAACCTTACTCGCATTCTAAACCATTAAGCATGAAATAATTGTGCATCAGTCTTCTAATTTTAATAGCAACAGAATGTGGTAGACTTGAGCATGTAAACTGTTCACTAGAAAACCATATGCATCGAAGAAATTTGTAAATACCAATATGTGACCATGATGACATGAAACCGTCATCAAACAATTTATTTCACAATTTAAGGAACAAGATTTGGATACTAATTTGGATGAATTATCAAACTGGAATTGTAAAATTGGTGCAAAAAATTTAACCATATTGAGGAGTCAGGACAACAAGACTGAGCAGACTTATGAGGCAACCTCGCCGCCAGCCTATACACAGATTCATACTCAGGCTCCCACAAATGGATGTCAGACGGATGTTGTTGGACCTTCTAGTGATGGATGAGTCCTTAACTTTTCTCATAAATGGGGAAGAGGGAATTAATAGATAGCTGCTAGATTGATCTTTGTAGATAACTCTGAGAACACACACACACACAAGTGTGTGTGTGTGTTATTCACTTTTGTGTCCTAATCAACCATCAGGGTTCAGTATTTATTTTGATGTATCATTTTGTGTTGTATACAACTTATTGTTGATTTTTGGGTAGCATCGGATGTGCTCTAGCTTTGAAACTTTGTGGAGGTGCTAGAACACATGAGATCTCCAAGACCCAGAAATCGTTTGGAGAATTTCCACCCGGAGCTTAAGTTATTCAAATAATTAATTATTTTAATGGGAACCCTAAGTCTAACTTAGGGAAATTAAATAATTAAAATGAATTAATTTAAACATGTAGGTGAGAATATTTTATGTGACGAGGATCAAGTCTTTTCTAATCTTAGCCGTTGATTAGAGATTAGATCATGGCTGTTGATTCGTCAACTGGAAAAGTATTAAAGAAAGGCTTGGGGTCAGGTGGAGGACAAACACACAGAGTAGCAGCACTTGAGCTTAAGTCGAAATTTTGGGGCGCGGTTTGCGGAGAATTTCGGAGTGAACTTGCAATGCAGCGAGGGGCAATTTGGCAGCGGGATTTTCATCCAAGGCCGAGAATACAATAGCAGAGAGGCAGATCAGCACCAGAGAGGCAGCGCAGGCCCACGAGGGGTGACGCAGAGCCAGCAGGGCTCACGCAGAGGGACGCAAACCCAGAGAGGGTGACGCAGTCACTCAGAGAGCTACACTAGGGGTTATGTGGGGCAAATCGGGCAGCTATCCAGCATTTTGATTTCAGAGCCAGGAAGGCTCAAGGAAAGGGTGACGCAGCCACTAGGAGAGGTGACGCAGTCCAGCTTGCTGTAGCCATCACTCAGCAGCACTTGGAGACTGCGTAGTCACCTGTGGGTTTTCTTCATCCAATTGTTGGATCCGCCATAACCTCTGTCTCCGGATAGAGGTACTTCTGCCGAGGATTTTCTCTGTTAGGTGAGCCACATTGGCACCCTAGTTTGTATTCAGAAATTTGCTTAATAATAAAACCCTCAAGAGTTGTTGCATCGATTTTCCTGCATTGGGTTCTTCCGGGGACATTTCTCTGAAAAAATTGTGTGTCCTTTGTCTGAATGATTGTATATTCTTCAGTACTTGATCTGTATAATTCTGTAGGGTGCATTGTATTTACTTCAATGTTTTCATGATTAATTCAAAAAATAACTTGTTAAGTTAAATAAACAAGTAGGAGAACTAAATCAGATTTACTGCAGTAGGATTTTTGTTGAGTATATTCAGAAATTTTCACATGGTATCAGAGCATTTGCAGATCAGGAAGAGTTGAAGCCATCAGCAAAAGATCGAAGAAAATTTGCTACAAGAAGGTAGTTGTCCCGAGTGTTGATTTCTATAGCATCGGGAAGTGTTTTAAGTCGCATTTTTGGTAGAGAGGCCTGGACATCAGTTATCCAGAGAACCCAAAATCGTTTGTGGAAATTCCACTCGGATATGACTTTATTAAAATAATTAATTATTTTAATGCAGACAAAATAATGCAAACACTAAGTTCAAACTTAGGGAAATTAAAAAATTAAAGGGTATTAATAGAGCAGAGTGTGAATCTTCTAGAAAACGAAGATCAAGTCAACTTTATATCTGAGCCATTGATTAATGATATAATCTTGGTCATTGATTCATCATCGAGAAGACTATAAGAAGAGACTTGAGGGCCATTTGGAAATCAAGTCGGGGACACTCTCAATACCCAAAGGAAATCGATTCTAAAGCAAGAGAATTCGATTTCAGTGGGTGAGTTTGTAGAGGCAGGGTTGCAGAAGCAAAAGGAGGAAGGAGTCAGTTATCGGGAAGCAAAAGTCAGGAGGATGAAGGGAAGAGTGAGTTGATCAGCAGCAAGAACCCCTCCACGCAGAATCACGTAGTCCAGAGAGGGACTACGTAGAGCTCTCACGCTGGAAGATGCAGAGGGTGAAGGAAGTCACCCCGAGGGTCCGAAATTTGTCTGGAAGGTCTAGAAAATTCAGCCAGGTGTTTGCCAATTTTTCTCTGCTCATCAAACTCTTTTAAATGTACTTTCCATTTCTGAAGATAAATATAAAACCCTCATTTGCTGCACTGGTTTTTCCGGGGACAATTGTCCAAAAATAACGGTGTTCATGTGGTTGTTTCTATTGTGCTACTTGTGTAAATTATCTTTTTGTTCTTATGCTCTTAACGATAGTGAAGATCTGCAAATGTGTTTATTTCAGAATTTACTGAAGCATCTGTAAATAACTTATCTCAAAAGTAGCAGAAATAAACCAAGTACTGCAGAAATATTTTTTTCTTGAAAATTTCACACCAAGTGACAGTGCAGATCCATAAGAGGCAAGGAGGGGTGCGCAATCACCAGAGGGGCTCACGCAAAGTCTACGTCAACCAGCTAAGGTGACGTTGTAGCTGCAGCAGTGGCAGCGCAGTGTTTGTTGGGCTAGCATTGGGGTTTCGAGCCTCTGTCTTTCCGGTTGTCATGGCTGGAAGTGCAGATCGTTTTTCTTCAGTAGTTGCTAGTGGGGCATTGTTTTTGTTGGTGCAGAACAGTGTCTAGCAAGGTGTGGCAAAGTAGACGGAAGCAGTTCATCAGCAGACTTCTGGCCAAGAAGTCTAGATCCACTGTCGATGAGCAGCAAAGAGTGATCGGAGAGGACTGATTCAACATTAATTGGCGGAGGATTTCAGGGACGGAAATCATTTTTCAGAGGGAGCGGGTTCCTTAGAGGGTTTCTAGCACCAAGAAATGTAGATCCGAGTTTTGTTGGGGCAGCAGCAAAAGAGGGAGAAGTGAACGAGTTCGACATCTTTCAGTTGAGCAGAGATGACCACACAGACTGAGGGATCAAAACAGGTTGGATGGAGCATCCAACTTTGTCATCTGGAAGGCCAAAATCATGTTAGTACTGGACGAGCATCGTATCAAACATCTCGCCGAGAGCGCAGTTGTTGTTCTTGTTGACGTTGATCCACTCAAGAAGTATGAGGAAGCTCAAGCGAAGGCTAAGCGCTTGATCATGGATGGAGTCGAGTATCATGTGGTCCCACACATTGCTGAGAAGGCAACATCACATGAGATGTGGACTTCTTTGACCTAATTGTATTAGGGGACCTCTATTCAGAGGAGGATGCTTCTTGAGAATCAGCGCTGACTATTCCAAATGTTAAAGGGAGAAGAGATCGACCCCTTCCTCATCAAATTGAAGGCAATCCGTGATCAGGGCCACACCTAATGAAGGTCTTATGGTGAGGAATGATTTGAATGCAGTTTCCGATGAGTGGGAGAACTTTTTCCAAGGCATTTTGGGTAGAGTAGCACTACCAAGTTGGGAAAACATGTGGGCATCTCTTCGACAAGAATAGATCAGGAGGATGGCCAAGGCAGGCATGAGCAGCGGAGGGATCAAGATCAAGAAGGAGGAGGAGCAAGATGTTGCTCTCGCATCTAAGGGATAGCATGAGCAGTAGAGGAAGAAGAAGAAAGACCTTTCAAAGGTCAGGTGCTTCAGGTGTGGTGAACTAGGACATTTCGCCACACAATGCCCTCAAAAGACGAAGAGTGAAGACAAGTCTGATTCAAAGGCTGCAACAGCTAAGGACAATGATGGAGATGATGACGATGTGGCCATGAGTGCTCATGTGCCTCGGGAGAAGAGGTGGGGCGACATTGATCTATAGTTCTTTCGAACTGCAGTGTGGGGCAAGATCCTTCAGGTGCCCAAACTCTTGGATCGCATACAAACTACGGGAGCCCTTAATGGCAGTAGCAGGATGACTAGAGTCAGCTGACGCGGAGAATGGTGGAGCAGCATAGGCAAAGCTAGGACACTGAAGTCTTGAGCAATGCAGAGCAGAGGCAGCAGCAGCGCAGAGGCAGTGCTTACGCAGTACAGAGCAGCAGCAGTTCAAAACTCTAGAGGGTCAGCACAGATTAGCAGCAGAGGGTGCATCAGTATCGACGTGCACTCAGACTGACTTATATGTCAGGATTTTTAGGTGATGTTTTTCAGTTGCTTACTTCTCAACAACTAAGTCGCAGTGCAACAGTTAGCAGTGGCAGTGCTATGGGCAGCATGATGTAGCATTTTGAGAGGGAGCTGCAGTACAGATGAGGTAGTGTCAGTGACATGGGCAGCAGCACAGTGGTTGAGGGGCAGCAACCGAGCATCAATAGCGCAGAGGACCGATGCCATGGATCAGGGTGATGTTTCAAGTTGAAGTATTGCTAGAGCACATTCCTCGCTAAGAGAGAGTGTTGATTTCTAGGTAGCATCAGATGTGCTCTAGCTCCGAAACTTTGTGGAGGGGCTAGAACACATGAGATCTCCAAGTCCCATAAATCGTTTCGAGAAATTCCACCCGGAGCTTAAGTTATTCAAATAACTATTTATTTTAATGGGGACCCTAAGTCTAACTTGTAAAATTAAATAATTAAAGTGAATTAATTTAAACATGTGGGTGAGAATGTTCTAAGTGACGAGGATCAAGTCTTTTCTAATCTTAGCCATCGATTAGAAATTAGATCACGGTCGTTGATTAAATGGTAAAGTAAAGAAAGGCTCGAGGTTAGTTGGAGAAAAAACACACATAGTAGCAGCACTTGAGCTAAGTCGAAATTTTGGGGAGCGGTTTGATGAGAATTTTGAAGTGAGCTTGTAGTGCAGCGAGAGGCAATTTGGCAGCGGGATTTTCATCCAAGGCCGAGAATACAATAGCAGAGAGGCAGATCAGCACTAGAGAGGCAGCACAGGCCCACGAGGGGTGACGCAAAGCCAGCAGGGCTCACGCAAAGGGACGCAGAGCTAGAGAGGGTGACGCAGTCACTCACAGAGTTGCGTTGGGGTTTCTGTGGGGCAGATCGAGCAGCTATCTAGCATTTTGATTTCAGAGCCAGGAAGGCTCAAAGAAAGGGTGACGCAGCCACTAGGAGAGGTGACGTAGTCCAGCTTGTTGTAGCCATCATTTAGTAGCACTTGGAGACTGCGCAATCACCTGTGGGGTTTCTTCATCCAGTTGTTGGATCCGCCATAACATCTATATCCGAATAGAGGCACTTATGTCGAGGACTTTCCCTATTGGGTGAGCCACATTGGCACCCTAGTTTGTATTCAAAAATCTGTTTAATAATAAAACCCTCAAGAGTTGTTGCACCGGTTTTCCCGCATTGGGTTTTTCTGGGGACATTTGTCTGAAAAATTTGTGTTTCTTTAGTCTAAATGATTGCATATTCTTCAATATTGATCTGTATAATTGTGTAGACTGCAGTACTTGATCATGATTAATTCAGAAAATAACTTGTTAAGTTAAATAAACAAGTAGGAGAAGTAAATCAGATTTACTTGAGTAGGATTTCTATTGAGTAGATGCAGAAATTTTCACACTTATAAATCAGTGTTTTTTCATATTTATATGGCAATGTGATTCTTTGAAGTTGTTGGTTTATATTTTTTTTTAAATAAAATAAAAATATATAGTTTCTAATGCTTGCAGATTTTTCCCACTTAATGTCAATTTATGTTTTTGGGATGCTTACAAATTTAATGTCTAGGTTGATTATGATTATTTCAACCTTCAAGTTCAATAGCATCAGAATTGGACCTATGAAGATGGACCACTATGGGCAAATTGTTGGCAGCTAGACTGTGATGATCGAAAATAAGCCATGGTGAGGACCTTCCAAGCCATGGTGAGAATGTGAGTATCTAATAAGCACACATTTACATTTGAGCACTGAGCTTTGCCAGCTTAATGTCAAAAAATTAGGTTGTGCCTGCTACCAACCAGGTTCTTTGATACCACAACCATGTTTTTTAGGGATAGTTTTTTGAAAAGGATGCCCCAAGGTGCAGGGCTGCACCACATTACACAGACTTCCTTTGCCTCAGCTGCCTGGTCTAAATGGCATCTATTCTGTCAAAAGCACCCAGAACTTGCACCTTGATTCAGGCAGTGCGGGTGAGAGGCAAAAAATGGCATCTATTCTGCCAAAATCACCCAAGAACTTGCACCTAGCTTCATCTCGTTTTGAGATACGATTCAGGCAGTGCAGGTGAGAGGCGACAATAGAATCGTGGTGGATAGATTAATACTCCATCAACCTCGCCAATGAACCAAGACCCCGTTGGCTGAGACTTTAAAGTTCGTTCACTAACCAACTCATGGTATGGGCACAAAGCAATGAAGAAAAAGCGCACT
The DNA here is from genome assembly GCA_034641835.2 of Pinus albicaulis. Taxonomy (NCBI): domain Eukaryota; kingdom Viridiplantae; phylum Streptophyta; class Pinopsida; order Pinales; family Pinaceae; genus Pinus; species Pinus albicaulis. The sequence continues at coordinate 509,623,091 of CM076573.1, read as the reverse complement.
GAACTGATGAAAATTAATGTTGTGGTCTATCAGACTCGTTACATGTCCGCAGAAAATTCAGACCTGTTGCATATTATTCATTTTGAATTAGAGAGGGTATTTTGTCCGTGTGTTCAAAAATTTATTTATCGAGATTTTCGGAGGACACATTTCTTGTTTAATAATAGTAATTTCCTTAGTAGAATGTACATTTGAGGAAAACCATAACAGACCCAACGGAAAAGAAAAGAGGGGATGCCATCCACCGCGCCCCCATGATTTCCTCCGTAAGTGAAACAAATGAAATAGTGCAGTAGGGTTTACAATAAGTTTTTCCACTCCATGACCACATTTCAAGCATTCATGTTAGCAGTGCCCCCGATCCTGTGGTATTTAGATTTACACAATTATAACAATTGGGAAGGATTAAATGAAGCCCACAACTTAAAAAATCTTAAAAGCCAGATAAATCAGGTTCGAGGACCAAATACATAAGATCAGGTTTGATATTGTCCTTACCATGTAAACATAGCATTCATTTGTCTGAAATAACACCAGCTCTGCGGTTCCAATCTCCTCTCCTTCTTCTCTTGGTTCAGGCTCTGGGTCCATTTGATTATCGTTTGCCATCGTCCAATTTTGATAAGGGAAAAGTATGGAACCCAAATCAATTCTTAATCTTCTTTTCTTGTCAATGATCCACAAAACATGAAACAATCTGCGATTCCTTAACCAAGAAAAATGATTCACAAAATATGAAACAATCTGCAATTCCTTAACCAAGATGCGTTTGCAGACTCGCGACAACCTTGCGAATTGCAATGTCAACAAAAATCTGGAGAAGTCGAAAAACCCAAGCTGTCAATTCAATTTGGATTGCTCAGGACAGTACGCTTTTATAATTCAATCGCACTGCCATCATATGTGCAGGACATACTCTTCCTCCAAGGTTTTTAAAACTTCTCCATTTTTCTTTCATCAAGAGATCACACTCACGTGTAAAATCGAAAGTTCCTAGTTGTTTGACGAGATGACCAATTGGATGTGTAATTCTTTAATCAAAAATAGAGGCATTGACGATGTCGATATTGTTATCTTGTTCGAAAGAAATATAAAAAATTAATAAGCCGACAAATTTATTTTTTGTGTAATACAAAATTTAACTTTAATGAAAAAATGTATAGTTTTATTTGATTGATGATAATTTTATTGATATTTTTCAAGTTTCCAATTAGTCTTAAGATAATTTATACTTTAAAATTTACAATTGTATTTTTTTTATTTTTTTTTAAATTTAGAATCTAATTTGTTGATTATAGAATATATATATATATATATATATATATATATATATATATAATGTAATTATTATGAGACATTTTTGTGCTCACATGAAGAAACGACAAAAGGAAGTAAGTGGTTTGTTTAAGGTGTTTAAGCATATGGAGCGCGTGATCATAATGAATAGTCTTGTGCTATAGAATTCTTGGGCATATACACAAGTTATTGTAATTGACAAGGAGAATCATTGTTCAATGGGGAAGATACATGTAATGGTTCAACCTAGAACTGAGTGGCTCTAGGTTGTAAGAAGCCATGAGAGAATGCATCGTGCAATGGAGCAACATGCCCAGTTGAGTGCACATCAAGGAGTGGTTGTTGTCAACCTCCAAGTTTTGTAGGTTCATTTGACAATAGGTAAAACTGTGTGGTGCTTCATTATTGGTTTTCTATAGTTAATTTGGTTAACTTGCTAGGAAATTGCGGAAGGAAGGAATTCACAGTTGTTTCTCTCGTATCCTTGGTATTCACTGGTTATCTCTTTTCCTTGGTGATCGAGGCAGAGTTTGGTCCTTATCTTGTTCGATGACCTTTAGTATTAGTCTTGGGTTCTTTTTTCTAGTAGTGGTTATGATTTTCCTTCTTAGCTAGTGGTTTGTCTGTCAACATGTGGCTTGGTATTGGGCAGGATATTTGTGGCTAAGGAATTTTAGTTATGATAATGGAGGTGTCTTTCCTTTTCAGTCAGTGGTCCTTGTTCAATTCATTCTCCTTGGAATTATTTTAATCCCTGTATGGTTTTCTGGGTGGTATGTCGGTCAATTTGTGACTGGGTGGTGGACGGTTCTCTGGTGTTTAGGGGAATTCAGCTATGTTTATGTTGGTGACTTACTTGTCTAGTTGGTGGCTCAAACTTCTTGTATTCCTCTTGGCCTTGTTTCCTTGTCAGCTCAACGTGATTGGTGGTACCCCTATAAGTATGTGGTTTGGAGTCAGGAGGGTTTTCAATGGTGGGGCATAAATTTGATTATAATGTTCCTGCATTTGGTTGCAGTGGAGTTCATCTTGGTTGGTTCCTGTGCCAGCCAACTCTCGACCCTTAGCCCCTGCATTTTATGGAAATCTCTTACTTTTAGTGGTCTAGTTGGGCAACCTGAGATGTGGTTTGAATCGAGGTATGTAGTTGCCTTGTCATTCATGCCATGACAAAGGGCTCGCATTAGAAGGGGAGTCGCTTACTGTCACGATAAGGCCCATCAAGGTCATACACGCATGCACCATTATATAAAGGATTTTTCCTGTCATTATTGGGAGTTCACACTAGCCCATATATAGGAAGAACTCTCCTGGCGGAGGGGGAAGCCTCTTCTCATAGGATCCCCCTCTCTGATATAGAGGTTCTAACTGATTGGGTTGATTGGATCCCGGACAGAGGTCATACGATGGGTCGATTCAACCAGTATATGTAGATAGTGGATCTTTACTAGAAAATGAAGTTTTGATTGGGGAAAACTCTCTTGGACCATCATGAAACTCGTGTGGATATTCTCCACTCTCTAAAACACTTGCATAAGCACTTTACAGATCTAGATTGGAGGATGGAGAAGAATGAGCAACATATAAACATTCCTCTAACGACAAGAAGAACATCATATGATCCAAAAGAGTCTATTCAGGTTGTAGGCTTAGATTTTGATCCCTCGGCGTGATTGTGACATGGTTATGGTTTTTTATTTCCTATGTGTAACTACCCCCTCCCACATTTACCCAATTTCACTAGGTTGCCAGGGTAAACATGAGACGAAGAGTTATTATGACATTGCCTAACCTCCAAGCTTCAGTTATGAAAGGGGGGCTGACAACTCACTTCTCACAAACATCACTCGGGGCTACAGTACACTTAGGGACCAAAGGACCACCCCAAGTGACCCAAACCCTGAGACGAGGTTGTTTTTCTCACATCTTAAGCCCCAATTGCATGCACAACAAGGCAAGGGTGCGGTTATAAGGCTACAACTGCATGCATGACACGGCTTTCATGCAGTTATAGCCCAAAATCTCCATTTCAGAGGGTGTGGTCCCAAGATCTGAGCCACAATTCCACACCAACCTCTAGACCACTGCCCAGATATGTCTGATACTTTACAGAATCATTATTGACATGAGGAAAAAGATAAACGTTCAAACTCGAATCAAGGACTTGACCTAGACTGCCTAGAACACACTAGACATTTTGTCAAACACATGGCAAACATAGAAGCTACAGGTCATGAATGCATATCTGATCATAATAGTTTAAGGTTCATTTGAGAATCACCAAGAAGGCTCTATGCCCTCTCCTCATAGATGAAAAAACACTTAGTATTCCATGTGTTCATCAACCAATCAATAACTAAACAATTCATTACAAGGCCCATAGATAATACACATCATATAATTATAACGAACAAATTTCATATACTCAGAGGAATGCTTAGAATATCTGGTATCTGTAAATATCCAGATATTCTTAGCATTCCATATACCGTATATTATGAGCATTCCTCCAAGTATACTGTTAGTTTTTGTAGCATTGGATGTGTTCTAGCCACAAAATTTGGTGGAGATACTAAAATACATGTGATCTCCAAGACCCGGAAATCATTTCTGGAAATTCCACCTAGATATGGCTTGATTATATTTTTAGCGATTTTTAAATATTTCATAAACCTAAACTCAGGGAATATGGGTAATTAATCAAAATTAATTTAGTTAAGGTGTGAATAATCTAGAAACTCACACGAATCAACTTCAATATAATCCTAGCCATTGATTAAGTTTTAATCTTGGTCGTTGGTGCTCTAACAGTGGATTATAAGAGGAATTCGATGGGCACTTGGAGAAGACACACCAAAATAATATAAGTTCGATTTCCTTTGCACATCAATTTCCAGAGTAGCAGCATTCAGTTGTCGAAGAGCCACAGATCGAAGCAGTGAGTGAGGGACAGGGACAGTAAGGTTGAAGGAATATTTCCATATCCAGTGAGTTCATTTGCAAAGAGGCGGAAGAGCCACAATGAGGTTGACGTGGGGACTGTGCAATAGCCTCTAACGACAGTTCGATTTGCAGATTCGGGAAGTCGTTTTAGTGTTTCAATGGCAGAAGAATTTTGCAGGAGCCGAGGGAATCATTTCCAGTGTCAGTTGCAAACAGAAGAAGTAGCTCAGATTGAGATCTAGGCCATATGAATTAGAGCTTGCGTAAAGCCCACATAAAGGGTGACACAGGGCAATTCATAGAGGGTTCCAGAGGACAGTCTTCGGTGTCGAATTTGCCTCTTGGGTGTGTTGAGATTCAAAAAGATGATGAGCTTAGTGAAAAGAGTCGCCTTCACTAAGTGGGCCCACAGGCTATTTTTGGCGCAAGTCTATTTTTAGACTATGTTTATTTTTAGACATGATGATCATATTTCAGAAGTTGCAGGATGCTATTTGTGAATGGTTGGTCAAGTTGGAAAAATAGATGAAATTCTATTTTTAGAATATTGGGAGAAGTCTATTTATAGATCGTCAATCTAAAAATAGATGCATTTCGATTATTATTAGCTCTTAATGATAATCAAACTCTAAACAACAACTTATTCTCTTGGAGCACTTCAGTTTAGTGCACATATGTGGCACAACAGCTGACAGAAGGAATTACGTTATTCCTGAGGGTTTACTGAGCTATTGCATGGAGGACTTAGTTAGAACTCAAGTGGCAGAGTTATGACATAGTTGGAAGAAGTAGTTATGGAGTTGTATTCAGTTTAACTCGGTTAGACTCAGTTGAGCTAGTTGTATCTAGTCTAACTGATTGATACACTAGTGAGAGTGGAGGGAATTAATTAGTTAATTAATTCATAAATAATAACTCATTAATCAACTGAAGAATACATTTGTTAACTATAGTGCATGGCAGTTTCAGTGGAGACCAGTGGAGAGATAGGTGAAAGGTCAAGATAGACTATATGTTGTGACTATAGTGATGCATTGATTGCATTCAACACTCAGTGGAGATGCCAATGAGGATTGCACAGTCAATCCAATGGTATTTCGAATTCATTCAGAGCTATTCTTCAGCAAAGATTGTGCAGTGGAGGCAGGCTAGCAGGTGGCATAGATCGGTGCATGGATTTGCAAGATTAGGCCTGATTAGTGTATGACGATTGTACTGTACTGAGGGCTTGTGATAAGCTTTGTATGCTTATATGAGATTGTCATATGATCTCCATGTTACATAATGTATATTTGGGGTTTTCAGCTTCAGGCTTTCCCGGTTAAAAACTGTGTTATGTGCAATTGATAATTTTTGTTTATGCTTCACATGTGTGTGCAATTAATTTTTCTGCAAAAGATTAACAAGTGGAATAGATTCATTATCTTGCATAAAGTTAAATAGTGTGGGATCAGGTGGATCTTGGACATATGCATGCTTAGTGCATATAATTTCTACATGGTATCAAAGGATTGTTGATTGAAGATTGCAATTTTGAAGTGAGTTTGTGCTGGTGGACAATTCGAATTTGCTACAGAAGATTATTGGTGCAGAAATCGAGTATACATTGAAATGTCTTTCAACGGGTTGAGATTGGAGTATGCCCTTGATGGGAGCTCAAATTACATAGCCTGGAAGGACAGGACGGAGGCGGTGCTGGAGGATAATGGGCTAAAGGAGTTCATCGATAACGATGTTCCTAAGCCGGGATCTAGCGATGATGCATTACTTGATGCATGGCAAAAGAAGACTGCAAAGACGAGGATAATTCTGTTGGAAGGTGTGAAGGACCATATTGTGTCCATCCTTCATGGGAAAGCCACTCCATTATTAATGTGGAAGGCTTTGACAGACTTGTTCCAAAGCAGAAGTGACCAGAGGAAGTTGGCGCTAAAAGACAAGCTCAGAAAAACAAAAATGGAGAAAGGTGGCAGTATTCCAAAATACCTCACGAAGTTTGTCCACTACAAGGATGAGCTGGGAAGTGTGGGGGTTACTGTTGATGAAGAAGACTTGGTGAGCTTGGCTCTCCTTGGGCTTCCGAAGAGTTGGCATAGCTACGAAGACTCTGTCAATGGACAGGAGAAACTGCCAGGATGGGAGCGACTTTGGTCGGATCTTGTGCAGGAGGAGATAAGGTAGGGTGCCAGGGATGGATCTTCATCGAAGAATGAAGATGAAGAGAATTTCTCTTTGGCTGCCAAAGCAAGGAAAGGGAAGGGGAAGAAAAATCCTTCTAAATCCGGTGCGAAAGGCAAGAAGTAGGACTTGTCCAAAGTGAAGTGTTTTCACTGTCACAAGCATGGACATTTCGCCACTAACTGTCCACAGAAGAAGAAGAATAAGTAGGTTGTTGGATATGCAGCTAGAGATACCTTAGCCTCGCAATTTGAGATGGATTTTTCCTTGATCGCATGCTTGGTTTCAAGCTGCATGGGATAGGTGTGCTATCTTGACAGTGGTGCGTCTCTCCATATGACGGGAGACAAAGAGTTGTTTAGTGACTTGGAGGAGAAGGACCTCCAGATGCATATAGAGATGGGCGATGATGGTCGGTACAGTGCGACAGGCATTGGGACCATTACCTTTGAGAGGGAGTCCAGTAATCCGTTCTTATTGAAGAATGTCATGCATGTTCTAGGTCTGAAGAAGAACTTGGTCTCGGTCGCAATGTTGGAAGACATGGGTTATGACGTTATTTTCAGTGAGGGAAAAGCTTTCCTTTGACATAGAAAAACGGGTCAAACCAAGAAGATAGGTGTTCGAATTAAGAATCTCTACAAGCTAGAGGTAGATGGTTGCGCTGCAATGGTGGGAAAAGCAAAAGAAGTGGTGAGTCGGGATGAGGGCGAGTTATGGCACAGGAGATTGAGCCATCTTCACCATGGCACTTTGAAGATTTTGCAGCAAATTTCTACTAGACTTCCCAAGAGTACTCTTGCACAGTCAGATCAGTGCAAAGGATGTACAATGGGTAAGTTTGTGAAGACCACCTTTCATGAGAAGGAGAATCGTGCTTCGGTGATCCTGGAGAGAGTTCACACAGACGTGTGTGCACCATTCTCGATTGATTCAACAGAAAAACACAGGTATTATGTGATATTTGTTGATGACTTTTCTCATAGATGCTAGATCTACTTCATGCAGAAGAAGAGTGAAATGTTCTCAAAGTTCTGTGAGTTCAAGGCATTGGTGGAGAAGGAGTCGGGGCAAATTCAAAGGGTTTAAGGAGCGATAATGGTGGTGAATACATCTACGGGTGAATTCAAAGATACGTAGCAAAGAAGGAATTTGAAAGAGAACTCATGACGCCTCATAACCCACCGGCGAGAATGGGGTCGCGGAGAGAAAGAAACAGCGAACGATCGCGGGTAGTTACACGACGTCTTTGCATGGCAGGGCATAGTGCACTTGTGGGGCGGAAGCATGCGACACTGCGGTTTATGTGCAAAACCGTTGTCCTCATAGAGTACTTGGCATGAGTACACCCGAAGAAGATTTTACTGGTAAGAAGCCTGATATTTATCATTTGAAGATTTTTGGCTCACCTGTTTACATTCATGTGACGAAGGACGCCAGGAAGAAGCTGGAGCCGACTGCAGAAGTTGGGATATTTGTGGGGTACACAGAAACACCCCATAACTATCGTGTGTATTTTCCAAACAGTCGAATGACTGTTATGCGACGGGATATAAAATTCAATGAGGTGAAAGCCATGAAGTTGTCGCTTGAGAGGGAGCTACACTTGCATGCGGAGGAGGAACTTCTTGTTCCCAAAGATGAGCCTATGGATGTGGATCAGCCACAGGAGGAGATTCATGGAGTGGAGGAGTCCACTCATGCAGAACCAAACATCAGACAAGGCAGGAAGCGTACCACAGAAGCTGAGAGACTGAAGGTGGATGCGGCACAGAATGTAGGAGTTCCTACATCACAGTCACCAAAACGAGAGGCAGTCACACAGCTGATATCTTTGGATACATGGCTCTTATGAGCAAATGTGTTATGTGAACCATATTCTTTTAGAAAACGATCCGCAGGAGCCCACATGGGTAGATGCCATGGTGGAGGGTATGACTCCATTGTAGAAACAATGTGGAGTAGATTGTTTCAAAGTAGGTGGGAAAATCGGTTGTAGGATCAAGATGGATCCTGAGGATTCTGCAACTGTCGTATGGGAATCGTGAAGTATAAGGCAAGATTTGTTGCCTAGGGATTCTCACAGATCGAGGGGATTGACTATGAAGAAACCTTTGCACCTGTCGCATGGTATTCTTCCATACGGACCATCCTTGCTCTCTCAGCGCAGATGGGTTGGCACATTCATCAGATGGATGTGAAGACTGCGTTCCTTAATGGGATCATTAAGGAAGAGGTGTACATTGAGCAGCCTGAAGGATTTGAGATCTTTAACAGCGAGTCGCATGTGTGCAAGCTCTAAAGAGCGTTGTATGGGCTGAAACAAGCACCTCGTGTTTGGTACACTCGGATCGACAGCTATTTCACTCGACTTGGCTTCACTAAGGGTGAGGTGGATGAAAACCTGTACCAGATTGTGGTTGAGGGTAAGCTTTTGGTCATTGTACTTTATGTTGATGATTTAATACTAACAGGTGATGAGCAGTTGATACACTCATGCAAGGCTGATCTTGAAAAGGAGTTTGAGATGAAGGATTTAGGCCTCCTTCATTATTTCCTTGGATTGGAAATATGGCAGCGGGAAGGTGAGTTTTTTGTGTCTCAAGGCAAGTATGCCCGGGAGATACTGGAGAAGTTTCACATGCAAGGCTGCAAGCCTATCGACACTCCTCTTCCAAGAAATTGGAAGAAAGAGGATGCTACATCAGCAGAGGTAGTGGATGCCACTGTTTATCGACAGTTGGTGGGTTCGCTCATGTATTTAGTCAAGACAAGACAAGACATATGCTATGCGGTGAACCAGCGTTCATAAGCGATGGTTAAGCCTACCAAGCTCTTTTGGAAAGCGGGCAAGCATGTCCTGAGATATCTCAGGGGCACATCTGAGTATGGTTTATGGTACAGCCAGACGGATGAGGTGAAGTTGCATGGCTTCACGAATGCAGATTGGGCAGGAAGCCCAACAGACAGAAAGAGCACATCGGGAGGGATTTTCAGTATCAGATCTACGGCAGTTTCTTGGTACAGCAGGAAACAAATATCTGTGGCACTCAGTTTAGCGGAAGCAGAATACATGGCAACAAGTTTAGCTGCATGTGAGGCTATCTGAATGAGGAAGATTCTAGTTGGTTTGTTCGGTTCACATTTAGATCCCACAGTGATTCATTGTGATAATCAGAGTTGCATTAAACTCTCGGTTAATCTTGTGTTTCATGATAGATCTAAACATATTGATATCTGGTATCATCATTTTAGAGATTGTGTGCAGCGGAAGATCATGTTGCTTCAGTACATTCCCACGGAGGATTAGGATGCAGATATTCTGACGAAGGCGCTCACCAGGAGAAAATTCGAATACCATAGAGGTAGGATCGGGGTGAAGGATAATCCCTATCTTGTTGAGAGGGAGTGTTGAGATTCAACAAGATGATGAGCTTAGTGAAAAGAGTCACCTTCACTAAGTGGGCCCGTAGGCTATTTTTGGCGCAAGTCTATTTTTAGATTATGTCTATTTTTAGACATGATGATCATATTTCAGAAGTTGCAGGATGCTATTTGTGGATGGTTGATCAAGTTGGAAAAATATATGAAATTCTATTTTTAGAATATTGGGTGAAGTCTATTTATAGATCGTCAATCTAAAAATAGATGCATGTCGATTATTATTAGCTCTTAATAATAATCAGACTCTAAACAACAACTTATTTTCTTGGAGCACTTCTGCAGCTTAAAGTGGCATGATGTGGCACAACAAATTTATTTAAGGAATTACGTTATTTGAAGCCATCGAGCTATTGTGGCGAGGACTCAATTAGAACTCAAGTGGCAAAGTTATGACATAGTTGGAAGAATTAGTTATGGAGTTGTATTCAGTTTAACTTAGTTAGACTCAGTTGAGCTAGTTGTATCTAGTCTAACTGATTGATACACTAGTGAGAGTGGAGTGAATTAAATAGTTACTTAATTCATAAATAATAACTCATTAATCAACTGAACAATACAGCAGTTAACTACAGTGCATGTCAGTTCTAGTGGAGACCCAAAGGAGAGATAGGTGAAAGGGCAAGATGGACTATCTCAGACTATAATGATACTTCATTGCATCCAACACCATGAGACTGTTTGAGGACTGCAGCCTGTATCCAAAGTATATTTAACTGATCTGTGACTCTTCAGAGATTGTGGCAAAAGGAGTAGAGGAGGCAAAGCAAAGGTGGCACAGATTCATGATCAAAGACAAATGATTATGGGTACTATCAGACTGCATCGAGGGAGCCGTGGACAGTTTATATGTTTGTATGAGATTTTCATATGATCTCCATGTTACATAATATATAGTTGGGGTTTTCACTGTGCTTTCCTAAAAAATCGTGTTATGTGCGATTGATAATTTTTGTTTATGTCACATGTGTGTGCAAATTCCTGACTTTTTCCGCAAAAAATTAACAAGTGGAATAGATTCATTATCTTCGTACAGAGTTAAATAGTGGGACCTGTGATTCTGAGCAGTGTTTTAAAGAATAATTTCACAGCAGAGGTGCACCTCACAAGACTTGCCATTATTTTTCTCCTTCTCTGTAGGATTGCTAGATTTTGGCATCCAGTTGTACTCAGAATTTCTCATTGCTACTTAAGAATGAAAACCCTCAGTTTTTGCAATGATTTTCCCAATTTGGGTTTTTTTGGGGAATTTATCAAAAAATAGCAGTGTCATTTTATGTGTGTGTGTGTGTGCTAGTATTTTCTCAGATTCCAGTGCTATTATTTTTCCACAGTTTATTTATGAAGATTGTAGTGTATTTATTTCAATGTTGTCATAGTAATAAACTGAATAATTAATTTATCAGTTAGAAGAAATAATATGAGTTGTTGCAATAGGATTTTAGTATTTGAAATTTTCACGTGGTATCAGAGCTTGATTGATCAGCTAGGAAGCTCAGAAGTGGAGAGAGAATTTCGCTGCTAAGAAGGAGCAGCAAGCCGAAATTCTTGAGGCAACGTAGTGCTCAAATAGGTAAGCCAAATTGTCGGGGAAGCAGTTCGATTTTCAGTTGCAAGAGTGTAGAAAATTCGATACCAAGAGAGTGATTCCAATAGTCAGAGGGAGAAATTGCAGCTTATATTTTTGTTGACCAGATTCCTTAGTTGGACACAGAGGGTTTCGCAGCATCAGAACCAGCATCGGGTGGAAGAGAAAAGAACACACAGAGGGAGATTTCTCTTAGGGGGTTTCTAGTCAAGAAATATGATTTTTCGAGTTGTAGATTGGCAATAGTTGTGAGCAGATTTTCTCACTCCATAAGGGAGTACGAGTAGAAGATTCATCAGTCGAGCAAAGGGAAAGAGGGAGATTTTCGAGCTTTATTTCTCCATTTTTGAGTTTCCAAATTTTGCAGCTCTGCACGGATGACCGTACGATATTGCCAGAGGAGGTCGTGTGAGTTAGTCAGAATGCAGATATAGGTAGTAGATCGAATTCTAGTTGTTGGAGGAAGTGTGAGTTGTCTAGTGTGAGTTTCAAAGAAAGTAAGGTTCCAAACTTGAGAGACGGCTCGAAAGGAGGTGGCAGGACACTAGATCTAGGTGGAGGACGAGTATGAGGCTCCATTGTGTCAGATGGACAGGGTCCAACGCAGATGCAACAAGGATATGAGTCAGATCAGTTTCTGATTGTTGCAGCGAGACCATCACCTTTGCTACAAGATCCCACGGTATCATAGTAGCAGGTTCAGTGTCAGCAGACACAATTTGTCATTAGAGAGTTGCAAATCTAGTTGCATATAGTACCCAGGAGATAGTTACAGAACTAGTTGCAATGACACAGGTAGTGCAAATTTTCCAGTTGCAGTATGCAAGTGCAGTTCCAACTAGAAGATTCCCAGTGCAAAACTTTGCAGTCCAATTCCTAGTGCAGGAGGACAATGTGAGTTTCCAGGAGGGAGAAAAGATATTTCCCATAGGGAGATTGAGACTCAAAGGGAGTCTAATTTCAGAGGGGGGAACCCTATGAAAGCTACTACTTCGGGATCTGGGGAGATCAGACTCATTATTGTAGTGGTTTCCATAACGGTGCAGATATAGCAACAAAGCAGTAACAACATCAGTATGAGTAGATCAGATTTTTCCATGTTCACAGACATACCTCCAGGAGTGAGGTGGGGTGAATTTGAATTGTAACCCCAGAGAGCTACATATTTGGGCAAGGTCAATTGAGGAGTCCACCTCATGGATCATTACCTAGCTACAGGGGCCCATATTGTTCAGTAGCAGGATGGATCAATGGAGGTTGATGCAGTCAGTACCAGAGTGACAGTGGTAGATTAGTAGCATTCAGATGTTGGGGAGCGCAGTGAAGATGTTGGGGATTCCATTAGAAAAGGTCGGCACATGTTTTCATATGATTAATGAATGATGAACCTTGATTTAGATGACTGTATTTTACAAATAATATTTTAAGTGAGGTTCCCAGGAGTCACTTATCCCATAACATAGTTGTCACATAAATGTGTTACAGACATCCTCCGATAACGTGTGCTCCTCCTTCAATGCTTCCATCATGATTCCAATTCTAAAGAGATGCATCTATATAATATACAATTCTTCCTAAAATACTATTTTACAACCGACAGATACCTCTTAAAGAGGAATATGATCTTAATCATAATAGAGATCTTTCACTTCTTCTTTCTTAGGTTTCTTTGAATATGGTTCTTCCATTTCTTCAAAGACACGTGCTTCTTCCTTTTTCCTCTTGTCCTTATTGGATTTGGATAGTGCCCAAGTTAATTACATTCATAGCATCATATCTTATCCATGTTTCTTATTTTCTTTTGAGGACCAAACTTACCAAATCTTCCCTTTCTTCTTGACATGGCATCATAGGTTTGATTCTCTTCATTTGATCCTATATCAATTTAAACTTTTAACCTAGTCTCTTATATCTTGCATAAAGACCATAGATCCTAAATGTTGTTGCTTCTTTCTTCCCATAGATGCTTAAAGTGAAGTTTCCCCATCCCTCTGGTAGAGCATTTAGTACCATTGTAATTATTTCTCTATCATACATTAATTCTCCTAATTCCCGCAATTGATCTCACATTTTGGAAATCTTCATAAAATATGAAGTTGCTCCTTCCTCAATTGACATCTTCAACTTGTATAGTTCTTGTCTTAGAGATATTACTTCCCCTGCAGTACTCACCAAGAATAGCTCCACCAATTTGTCATATATTTCTTTTGAAGATTCTAGTTTTGATACATAGGGGATGAGAGAGTCCTTTATGGATTATATAAGAATCCTTTAGGCTACTATGTCTCCCTTCATGTATTTGAAATGTGCTTGAGTATATTCTTTTGAAGGTTTAGTTGTTGACCCTTTGATATATTCCATGAATTCATTCTCAATAAGATTTATATTTTTCCTTTTCTTCCATGCAAGAAAGTTTGAAACCCCAACCAATTTGTTGCTTTATTTGCAAAAAGACATTTTGACAGATTCAGATGAAGTCATAAATATACTTACTTGAATAGATGCTTTCTTCCTCTACTTACTTCTTCCTTGTTGATAATGTAGATAGTGGTAGAAGCTCCCTCTTAGTTAGATTTCTTCAAGAGTGGTGTAAAGTGGTAGATCACCTTGGATCCTTGATGATGATGATCATCAAGGATGACTTGATTATGACTTCTACGAGACAACTTTAAATTCCTTGAAGATCGCCTCCTTGATCTTGCTTTTCCTCTTCAAAGGATCTTGATGTATAAGTCCTTTGAGTAAGGTATTTGATCTTCTTGAGATGGCTTGAGGTTTTTCCTAACTTCTTGCAAACTGCTCCTTCTTGAATGAATGAAAATCTTCTTAGATCTGGAGGGAAAGTAGATCCTTCTTTCAGGCTTGATGACTTCTTGAAAACTGATCCTTGATATCTTCTTGAAAATTTATCCTTGATGTCTTCATTGAAGCTTGAACCTTATGTCTTCTTGCTAAACTGCCTTTTCTTGTCTTCAACACCTTAGCTATGGTACCATGTTGAGAAATTAGGGATTTTTATTCAATTTTTCTTCTTGATAATTACTTGTGAACTTGTTATACTTATTTTACTTAAATATTATCTCTGTTATCTTATTATGTATTTCATCAAGTCAATTATCAAAACATACGAGACAAAAACATTTAGGCTTTCAAGCCAGGGCCAAAACCTCTCCCTCTTGGAGAGGAAAACCCGATAATAATTCTTCTTATAGATCTTCAATTAGAAAGTACAATTACCATGACCTAGACCCTTGACTTTAGTATGCCTCCAAGACCTTGTGACTACTCTACTAGACTCCTTATGTTGATCTTCTTTTATGCACTGCTTTGCACCAGGACTAGAAAAGCTCGGTTCCTAGTCCTAAATAGGGATGTCCCTTTCAGCTCTTCCTTGAACTATCTTTGGCCTCCTAGAGCCTTATTCTCGGCCTATTTCCATGTTTCCCTAGACAAATACTTCTTCCTTTGATGTAATACCTTATTTTGTGTATGACCCTTTCAGATATATTCGATTTATAGATTAGCCCAACATAAAGATCCCTTACACTCCTTGCAATTCTACTTATCCTTGTTGGATTGACTTCCTTCTATACACAATATTTTACGCACTTGATTACAATCCTAAAGTGACCCTTGGAATCTCTTCTTCTCGCATTGATTGCAGTCCTTATCTTGCTCTGAGATTGTGGATCCTTTGCTGAGGTGAATAGACCCAAGACAAAGTATTATATGAGCCCTTTCCTTGCGTTGTAATGAGACACTTCAACATATCCACTTCAGAACTTAACTCGCACTTCATTACAGAAATTTATCTGAACTTGTTGGTGTCCAAATGAGGCCGTAGTCCCTCCTTTATATAGGGTTTGTCTCCCTATTCTAGGGCGACATGACAATCTAATGGTGAGTCGACTTTATCAAGGATATCTTCCAGCATCTTCGAGGCTGACTTGACAAGGAGTATTTGCAACATATTTGAGCCGATTTCAAGGAGCACTTTGACAAGGTCTTTAGAGCATCCAATTACATCAATGATTGTCCTTTATAAGTGTAACAACACTTCATATACATGACTCTAAATTATACATTTATGACAAGATGAAAAACTCCTAAAGACATCAAGAATAAGTCTTTGACCTATAATAAAAACTCCTTGCTCATGAAATCCATGATGCAAGCATTACAAAAATACATTTTATTATCTTTTTCTTCTTCATTACATAAATTCATAATTACAAGTCATTATGAAGACCATACCTAGTTACACTTTTCAACAGGTAGTAGTGCAGAGTCAACAACAATGCAAATTCTTCATAGACAATGCAAAGGCTAGTAGCAATCAGAGACTCGAGAGACAAATGCATCATACTCAACACAATTGATTCAACATTTTGGATGTTTCTAAGTTGTAGTTGGTGCAGTTGCAGCGACAACAAATGAAAGGGAGTAGCAGTGTAGATGCAGTATTGGCAGCTTTATAGCAGGGTCAGCAGCAACACAGATGCAACATTAGAGTTTCACAATGGGTGGTGGGAAATGGCAGGTAGTCATAGTGGCCAAACATCACCAACGTAACATGAGGGGATACAGAGGCAGGGTGTTGTGGCAGACTGTGCAACACTAGAGAGAACACAATCCTTGCTAAGAGGGAGTGTTAGCTTTTGTAGCATCAGATGTGTTCAAGCCACAAATTTTGGTGGAGAGGCTCGAATACATGTGATCTCCAAGACCCATAAATCGTTTTTGGAAATTCCACCTAAATATTAATTAATTATAATATTAGCGAGTTTTTAAATATTTTCTTAAGTCTAAACTTAGGGAATTTGGCTAATTAATCAAAATTAACTAATTTAAGGTGTTAATCATCTAGAAACTCACACGAATCGAATCCAAGATGATCTTATCCATTGATTAAGTTTTAATCTTTGTCGTTGGTTCCCCAACAATGGATTATAAGAGGAATTTGATGGGGCACTTGGAGAAGGCACACCAAAACAACATAAGTTCGATTTCCTTGGCAGATCGATTTCTAGAGTAGCAACAGTCAGCTATCGGAGGGCCATAGATCGAAGCAATGATGAGGGGCAGGGACAGTGAGGCTGGAGGAATATTTCCAGATCCAACGAGTGCATTTACAGAGAGGCAAAAGAGCCACAGTGAGGCTAACGCAGGGATTACGCAATAGCCTCTAAAGGTAGTTCAATTTGTAGAATCGGGAAGTCGTTTCAATGTTCTAGTGGCAAAAGAATTTTGCAGAAGTCGGGAGAAGCATTTCCAAAGTCAATGAAAAACAGAAGAGGTAGCTCAGATTGAGATCTAGGTTGTACGAATTAGAGCCTGCACAGAGCCCATGTAGAGGGTGATGCAGGGCAATTCGTAGAGGGTTTCAAAGGCCAGTCTTCAATGCTAGATTTGCCTGTGGGGTGAGGAAAATTCCTCACTAGAGTTTTGCCAATATTTTTCTCTATAGGATTGCGAGATTTCGACATTTAGTTGTACTCATAATTTTTCACTGTTGCTTAATAATAAAAACCCTCAGTTGTTGCACTGGTTTTCCCAAGTTGGGTTTTTCCAGGGACATTTTTCCAAAAATAATGGTGTCATTTTATGTGTGTGTGCTAGTATTTTCTCAGATTCCAACACTATTATTTTTCTGCGGTTTATTTGTGAAGATTGTAATGTGTTTATTTTGATGTTGTCGTAACAATAATCTAAATAATTAATTTATGAGGTAGAAGAAATAATACCAGTTGTTGCAATAGGATTTCAATATTTGAAATTTTCACATATACGAAATTTATTCATTACATTGGTATGAGGGCGTAACCGAATTTTTTTCGTAACATTGGTATCAAAGCGTAAACGAACTTTGTTCGTTACATTGTATGTGGGCATAACCAAATTTTTTTCGTAACATTGGTATCAAAGCATAAACGAACTTTGTTCGTTACAATGGTATCAAGGCGTAACCAAACTTTTTTCGTAACATTGGTATCGAAGCGTACACAAACTTTGTTCGTTACATTGGTATCAAATCAATTTGATCCTCTGACCACTCCACTGCTATATAGAGACAGTCTGATCTGACCCTTGGCCATCAACTTTATCAACCTTATTCTTGTCGCGATCAAAGTGTTTCACATTAGAGCTTCTGGAGTTTCTCCATTTTGCTAATTCATGATTCTGGCCTTTCGAAATATAATTAAAAAAGTAAAGTAATTATTGCTCTCTCTCTAAAAAAAAAAAAAAAAAAAAAAAACCTTAAAAAAAATCAAAATAAAGAGAAGAAAGTCAAAGCATATTAAAAAAACAATTATTATTAAAAAAATAAAAAAATAAAAGAAAAAGTTTATAATATATATATATATATATGTATGTATAGGCAAAGCTTATTTATCTTGCTATCGGCCATTTAATGCAGTGGGCAGTGTATTGCCCACACTTAAATACACTTAGATTTAAGTGACTTTAAATTTAACGGTGGGAAATACACTGCCTACTACATTAAATGGCCAATAGACAGGAAAATATGGCTTGCATATATATATATAAACAAATTAAAAAAATAAAAAATAAAAAAGGGCACTGACCAAACCATAATTGTCGTCTAACACCATAGTCGTCGCCGTCGACAGAAGCCCGCAACCGCGTCGTGCCTACTCCATCTTGTTGCACAAGTTGTCACTGTAGGTCACCACATACCGCGACCCACTAAACTCAACCTTTCGCAGCGACCACTGAACTCCACCGCGTTCTTCAGGCACAACCGTCATCTCACTACTACCAACGAATACCGTCACCGAACCTATTGGTCGTCAGTTGATTCTCAAGAACGTTATTTCATGCGCCTTCGTTATTCCACTGTGACCTATTATCATCTGCCCTGCTCTGCCACTAGACACCATGCCCTTCCACCGCCTGCACAAATGCCAACAATGCAACCATCACTTCACTTCCATTGCCGCTAAAAATGACTAAGGCACTACCATTGTCGCTACAAACACATTCGCCCGCCTAATTTTTCCATCCACTTGAGCCAGTTCCACCAATTCGTAAGTCAGTCAACCAACCATCATCTTGTTTGCCGTAAACCTCGTCGTTTTTCCACATCCATTTTTTGTCATCACACCAACCAGTCACAAGTCATGACTCTTCCGTAAGATTATCGTATTTCTAATAATTCAACGATTCAAAACCAAACAATTATATCCAAAGGTTTATTAAAAATTCAAATATTTATTAAAGGTTTTATAATCGGAAAAGTCAAAGGGGAGAATAAACCATTATATTTTCAAAGATTTTATTTTCAAAGATTTTATTTTCAAAGGAGTATATATATGGGTATTTTTATAGAAGGAAAGAATTTTATTTAAGTTAAAAAAAAAGTTATTATATCACCAAAAAGGAAAAGGAATCACATTATATTAGTGGGTTTTAAGTGATTGTCAAGGAAATACTCTTCAAATAAGTCAAGAAGGAACCGAAGATGAGTTCCACATATATGTCAATTATTAAAGATAAAAAAAATCATTATAATTTGGAAACGAAGGAAGGAAGATTTTCTTACGAAGTTCTTTCCATTATAGATCATAGATTAATTACATTAAAATGAAGTATCTAAGGGAAAAAAATTAATGTCGCTATCAACACAAACAACGAGGAAAATTACATAAATATTAATTTGGCAAATCAGCTATTAATTCAAGAGCCAAGTATTGGTGAAAGAAAATATAATTTTGACCAAAAGGAATATGAAATCAATAATTTATAAGTGATAATCGATCAATATGAATGCATTTCTCAATTCAATGTCTTAACTATGGTTAAGAAAGAGATTGACATAATTCTTAGTCTACCTTGGTTTAAAGAATTGGGTACGTTCATGTTAAACATAGACAAAATAAAAATAAAAATTGTTCTTTCCTTATAAAAAAAGTTGATCACACTCCAAGACATGACAACGAAGTCAAAGATGATATGGACTTCATTAGAAAATTTTAAAGATATTTCGAACTTGATGTTGTAAGATAATAAAAAAACAATATAAAAAAGCAGAAAGAGTTTGAAGAAGCCATCTGTAGTAAATACAAGGAAATTTCACTCTTGAGAGATCATAGTGAAAAACTACTCGAACAATTCAAGAAGGCTAAGGCCACCAAGAAGGAACTTAAGAAGCACCTATTAGAATAAGCAGAGGAATAATTACGATTAAAGAACCTTAATAAAAATTATTAGAACAAATAAAGTATTTAAAATATGAGAAGCCCGAATGCTAAAATAACAATGACTCAGAAAATGAGGAATTCTTAAGTCTTAAAAATCATAATCAGAGTTTGCTCACTCAAATTAAGAAACTTAAAAATGATAAGAAATCATTGAGCAACAAATTAGAAGAATTTATCATGAAAGAAGTACCAAAGTCTTTAGTCCAAGTTGAAGAGAAAGGAATAAATATTGATCGAGTGAATATCACAACTTAAGAAGAAGACAAGACAGTTGAAGAAAAGACACACTCAGATGTTGTAGTTCAAACGATGAACACCCTAATTGAAGGTTCTATAACCAACTCATCAACATCATCGCCTGAAGTAAATCAGAATATTTCCACACACTTGATAAAGGAAAGACAAACCAAAAGAACTCCTTGTCTACATGTGAATAACAAGAATAGACGTTTCAATCAATATATGAATATGTATCACTTAGAGCATAAACAATAAACTTATGTTCCAAATAATACTAAATTTGCAAAATTCAGTCCAGTGATAGCAGTTCATCACAAGTTTATAGTAACCAAAAGATTCCACAGAATATTTATTTAGGATGGTCAATTCCATTCTTAGTTCAACAATTTTACATATCGCTAAAAGGATCCTATCATCATGTATCAATGAAGATGACAACTAGAAGAACTATGAAGGATACAAATATATTACAATAAAAAGAAGCAGATGACACTGAGGACAAATATTTTTTAATAGGAAGGCAATGCTATGAATAAAATAATACAAGTAATGTAAACATTAATAATAATAAATAATGATTAATTAACTAGTAATTAGTTAACGAAGAGGTATGTCTCTAAGGACATGATTGTTTGTGAAGATGTACCGGTCTAGGTATATAAGAAGCCCTCACCCTCATTTGTAATCATCTCATCAATTCTATATACATTATTTAATGTACATTACTTGTCCTACAATGAATGACTTTGTCTTCAAAGTATTTTGAAGATTATTCCATTGCATATACGCACTTTATTTGTTACATTGGTATTAGAGCGTAAACGAACTTTGTTCGTTACATTGGTATTAGAGCGTAACTGAACTTTGTTCATAACAATAACCAACATATGACTAGCATAGAAACCATGGCAACTCAACCATAATATCTCCAACATAATAGCTACAAATGCTCATAGATCACAATAAGGAAATGTCTCATATTAACATATGAAAATACCAACCAAGTCAGGGACTTCCACATACCACCCAACCATAGATTGGGCTGAACCAAATATCTCTTTCATCCAATCACCCCTGCACCATATCCTAAGCATGAATGTGGGATCTCGTGGAATAAACCAAGACAAAACCAAACCAGGGCTTCTAGAGGCCAAACCACCTCAGCCCTCAACCACATTGATTCCACCTTCACGGTCGGACATCACTAACACAAACCTAATTGGGCCCTACCCAAGCTATCCAGGTCTCCAAGAACTAGTAATTCAACCCACAACCTTTTAGGGCTTCAAAGCATTTGTCCAACCTAGCTCTAGGGACTAGTAACTTAGCCCACCAGGGCCTCCAGAGCATTTGTCCCAACCTATGCTCTAGGGTTAGTAACTCAACCCAAGTTGTTCCAGGGCTTCTAGAGTGTTTATCCCAACCTAGGCTCCAGGACTAGTAACTCAAGCCAAGTTGTTCCAAGTATTCTAGAGTGTTTGTTCCAACCCACAACCATAAGGAACATGAGCACCAATGAAAAGAAAACAACAGTGGAAAAACCCACAACACCATGCCTATCTAGGAAATGGAAAGGCAAGGCTAAAATCATTGTCAATGTAGGAAAATATCCATGCCAATGACAACACATAAATAGAAAATCACATGCATATACCATGCATCCAGAAATCAGCAAGGAAATCACACATGCAACTTGTTACCTGCAAAGCAATCCAACTATATTTTTTGATCCACTCGTTCACTTGCGCTTTCCTGCTTTCCTTTGCCTTCTTTCTCCAAATCTAATGTATGATAAATTTCTCCAAGAATGCTCTAAGTGTGCAAGAGTATGACAGAATGAGAGAATAAAAGAGAGTTCCCAAAAATAAACTGTTAAAAGCTAGAAACTAATCCTCAAAAGCCTTTTTAGCATTGAGGCCTCTATTTTCTTCATTTTCCTTCAATTTTTCTCTCATGCAAATCTGCATCTCTTCGTCTTCCTTTTCTCCTATTTTCCTTTATTTCATAAATAAAAAGTCAATTATTGCCACTTTGTTTTTACCAATGCCTTTGCCAATTTCCATAGCCATAAATTAATCACCAGTGATACCCATCACTATGTTTTTCTCAACATTTAGCTTGGAATACATGTCCCATGACCTTGGTCTTATATCCTATTTACATGAAAATCAACCATGGGTTGTTACACTATATTTTGTTACTCTTGTACAAGGCCACTTAGGCCAGTGTCTCAATTTTAGTTAAGATATTTTTCTCTCTTTTAGCTCTTAGTTGTCTCTCTCCTCCTTAAGGAGAGTTTATTTCTGGCTATGGTCCAATCTCATTTGTGAGAGACTAACTTGACTTTTGTAATCACAATTTTTAAGGTTAATATAATTTATCCCACCAATAATAATAATAAATATAATACAAATTTACAATTTTTATATAAATTGATAAATTTAAATAAATCAATATTAAAATTTAAGAATTTAATAATATATATTGTTATAATATAAAATATTATAAAATAATAAAATAATAATAACCAACATAGACATCTTGACTCTCGATTTATCAAGTGTTGAGAGGGGTCAAATATTTTGAGGTGCAAATCTCTTTTTTGAGTGCAAAAATTGAGGGAAAGGTTTATACCTCAAGAGATTTGATCCCTCTTGGTGTTTGACAGATATGGACCTAAGGTGGATCTAGGCTACTTTATAATATCTTTATATTTTTCTTCACAATGGGAAAACATATCATAACTCAATTATCAAACCCACAGTGGGGACAATCATGCTTGGTTGTTATTTGCGAATGCAGGCTAACTCATCAGTGTTATTCAAGGAAAACCATGCCACCTGGAATTACTCGCTAATGGTTTGTAAGGGGGTATATTTTCACTCTTGCTAGATGCCTCTGGGTCTTGGTCCGTTAACCTATTTCTTTGCGTCCAAGAAGACGAAATCTTAGCCAAACAGAAGCAGTTTTAGATTAACCTTTATATGTCGTATATTATTTTAATATTTGTATTTATCTCTCTCGTGATTATAAAATTAAAGAAAAAGTCCTCTAATACTAAGTCTCTTTGATCCTTTTTTTCAATTTATTAAATTTTAATTTTATTTTATCTTTTAAAATAAATATTTTAAAATTCAATCATTACATATGTGATTTTTTTTTTTTTATATAAGTTTGGTAAGAGTACGTCTTCATCATGTCCAATATATCACTCCAATTAGGGCAGAGAATTGAATTGATGACTTCACATCAAGGAGTGCCTTAACAGAGCACCCAATCACTGTCTATCCAAAACCCGTGGACTACATATGCGAATATTTTATTCTTATTCATATATTTCATTTTAATAAAATATATTATAGATTTATATCATACTTATTTTTTATAAATTAATATATTAAAATGTGTAAACTTAATATGGTAGAGAGTAATATAGTAAGTTATATATATATATATATATACATATATAGATATATATATATATATATATATATATATATATATATATATAATTTAACCAATATAGTCATTGGAAATCAGGGATGGAATTCGATCTACATTGTGAATGATAATGGTGAGTATGGTTTTGAAATTTTTGCCATGTTGCTTCTAGTAATTATGATACTTCCTAATTACATTATGGATTTGAATCATATGTGTGTGTATGTGTTGAGAATATGTTTCTAACTTTGATTTCATATTAATTATAATATAGATGAAATTGAGATATCAATATCACCATAAACAAGACATTTGCAAGTTACAATGCATCCAACATAACTGAGTCAATCATAAAGCATATAAAAATACACAAATGTTTTATCTTAAATTTTCTTCACATATTAGTAACATTCTTCATATATTTATAATACTACAAAATTAGTCGTTATCACTTTGAATGCAAACATAGTAATCATTGATTCAAAACCTAATTATGAACTTAGATAAAAGGTCAAAAAAATTAAATAACCATCACTTATGATGCATTGTTGAAGTCGTTCTACTTCATTTTTAGGTAAAGTGAAATAATATACACACAAACTAAACCCAAAAAACCATTCCACGAATATGCTCAAAACTTAACCCTAAACCCTGTTCTAAATATGCCCAAAAATTTGTAAGAAGAAGTTTAAAAGGATTGTAAAAATATGGTGAATAAAAAAATGGTCCATTACTACTGACTTTTGTCTGTGAAATCCTTCCCCTCTTGACTACCTGCAAACTTTGTGCATTATGTGTATCATTTTGAGCATGACTGCACGTATTGCTTCTGCCTGTGACCCACATTGATGATTTAAACCTAATTTAGAGTATTTTAACCATAACTTATAGATATAAATTTTATATTATAAAAAATATTTTATATATTAAATGAGATTAAAAGTAAGATATTTATATATTATAAAATATTATATTAAGAAATATACTATCTAATATTGAGTTCTTTAAACCTAATTTATGGTGCTTTAACTCCCCCACAGACACATATATTATAAATTAACATATTAAAAAATATATTATTAGGCCCATGTCAATGCTTTAAACTAAATTTATAGTGTTTTAACCCTAACCTATAGGTATAAATTATATATTATAATAAATTTTATATATGTTAAATTAGAGTAACTATAAGATAATTTTAAATTATAGAATATTAAATTATATATATATATAATTTGACTTAGTCAAATGTTTATAGGACAACATAGGATATTACAACATCTCTACCATATTGGGACTGAGAGTGCCTATCATCACAATAATGT